>JBCJKH010059433.1:0-16423 GCA_039877255.1 Loriculus beryllinus | reverse complement strand
CTGCTCCAGTGGAAGGGGTCCCTGCCCGTGGCAGGGGTTGGAGCTGGGTGAGCTTTAAGGTTCCTTCCAACCCAAACTATTCCATGATTCTACGATGTCCCAGTCAGTGGGAGATGGAGCTTCTAGGTCCTGTGATAGCGCATCCCTCTGTTGAGTGTTGAGCACAAGGCAGCACTCTTGCTATGCAGTTGTCATCATTCTGTATCAGTAGGCAGAACTTTTAAAAGTATTATCTTAAGCCCCGCTGCATGGTAAGTGCCTGTTTTTCTGACAGCATGTACACTTCTTCTGCAACAGTCAGCACTTTGCTGAAATAACAAATCTTAATGATAAAGAGGTGTTGGAAAGTTCTTGGGCTAGTAGTAGGATCTGTAAGGAAAAGTATCATCTAACATATGCTGCTCTGCTTCTAACTGAGGAGAAGTGTTTCTCGAAATAATCCTCCTTACTCCTTCATCTAAGTTGCTTTGGTTTATTTCTAGCATCCAAATGAGAATGTCATTTTGATGTGATACAGCTTTTATAGTAAGTAAGATCCATATGAGTAGGATGTATCTTGTGCTTCATAGCCAAGGCAAGCTGTATATGGTGACACCTTCAAGAGTATTTGGGTTGCCTTAAGATAGAAAGTGGTTTCTACCATTAAGTAAGCGTGCCCATGGATGGAGTACATGGGAAGCAGTGGGTAGGCTTCGTGGCAGCTTGTTCAGTTGGACTCACACTGCAAATCCAGGGGATGCAAATGCCTGGATACATGAGTGTGCTTGCTGCATGGGAGTCTGTGTAGTCTTACATGTAATCAAGTTATTTCAGGAGGCACTGGTGTTAGGATGGAGGTGTATGTGTTGCATACAAGTGAATATTATCTTTGCTATTCAATTCTAAGGCTGTCTTCTGAAACGGTGGAGATGAGATGGGTGTCGTGGAAGGCTTCTTAGAGGTGTCCTCTGTAGTGGATGTATGGGGGGACAAAACCAGGGAGCATCTGTCGGGGACAGAACCTGCAGAGCTACCCTGACTCGGGCTGGTGTCCATGAGGACACCTTCAGAAATAACAATAAAGCGTTGCTTTGTGCTTCTCTTGTAGCAACCCTCCGCTCAGTGAGGAAATGCTGCCTCCGGGGGAATGGATGTGTCACCGCTGCACCGTACGCCGCAAGGTAAAGCCTCTCCTACCAGCCATGATCTCTGCCCTTAACACTGTCTATTCAAAACGTGAACCCAGTGTTTTGCAGCTTCCTCTCCTCTTAATACGTACATATGCACCACCAGGGTTACTCTTTGTGCTTGCAGTTGCAAAATGCTTTGTTAGGAAGAGGCTTAAGGAAAACTAAAGGGTTTTGATGAGACCCTGCTTGTGTTTTTAACCTCAAACTAGGAACCAGAACTGAAGTGCCTGATATGTTCTTGTCAGGCTGTGCCTTTTAAATTATTTTCCTTCTCCACACTCTTCTGGAAAGGAGGGAGAGCTGAGGCACAGAGGAAATGGGAATGGCTCCCATGGTTGAGGAGGTGAGATGTCTGCAGGTGAAACAGGAGTCACGTTAATGCAGCTTTGGCACCAGAGCTGTGATTCTGGTTAATGTGTGGGGGTTTGTCTTGAAGTGTGACTTTGCAGCAGTTGCACATCAGCAGAGGGTGAAATCACAGTGAGTTACGATTTCCTGGGCTGTTGAGCAGGACGGGAAGGAGGTGATTGAGCAAGATTGTGGCTTGTCTTTTTTCCTTGATGCTCTTTCTCCAGGAAGCCGTCTTGCAGAATGTAAACATCTTATTGCTGTGCCTACGTAAGACAGTGTAGCAGAGGGTTTAGAAACTGCACCAAACTATCTAGCAACTATTCCCTTGAAGTGACACCCAAAACAGATTGGAAGAAAACTGTGTATTCAGCCTTTTGTTCCTCAATGGATTGCCTTGTTGTTTCCAGGGTGCTGTTCAGCCATCTGCTAACAGTTAAAATGAAGGGTGCAGATTGAAATATGGCAATAAATATGATAATATGATAATAAAACAAGTAAAAAAGGGAGAGGGGGAAGAAGAAAACCAGTCCCCAACTTCTGTTTTAAAAGTTGCCTACTAACACGCTTTGCTCCTTTTGCAGACCATTTTAGTGATCAAATAGATTGGTTCATCCACATTGGTGATGCTGGAGTAGTGCACAGTTGCTCATGCTATGCCATGCATTATCCCCTCCTGCTGCAAAATGGACCTTGCAGTGATCTCAGTGTATTGTTTTCCTCTGCTGCAGTTCTCCCTTCCCACCTCATTCACGATTCCTGTCGTCAAGGAATAGCAGAGTGGTGTTTGTGTCTTGTGCTTGTATTCCCAAGCTGATCTTGTTATGTCATGGGTTTGGATGCACTGACAGGGTTAATAGAGTGCGTTGACAATGAACAGTCCACTGTGGAGTTTCTCGGTGTTGGTTAGCAAAGTAAACAGGGTTGCCTGATTGTCAGGTGTTTAGGGCTAGGTGATGTGAAATGTAGTCCTGATCAAATATGGCTGTCCTGAAAGGAGAGGGACATGCTAATTTCCTTCCCTATGCTTGGTTCAGCTGTTTTGTCATCTGTCTGTTAGCTGCAGTCAAGTGGGGTTTGCTGAGTTAAGGCTTCACAGGGGAAGTTGTAGGAAGTGGCTTAAGCCTTTTCAGATGCTGTTTGTCTTCGATTGCATATTTGTCAAGGTTGATGTGCTTTGTTTGTGGCCTCCATGATAAGCCTACCTATTCATGTCGTGCAGAAGCGAGAGCAGAAGAAAGAGCTGGGGCAGGTAAATGGATTGGTGGACAAATCTGGGAAAAGGACCACCTCCCCCACCACTGACGCAGACCTGTTGGACAGGTCTAGCAGCAGCATCAGGGCTAATGCGCATGCCAGGATCTTGGAAAGGAGAGCAAGCCGGCCTGGCACTCCCACATCCAATGCCAGCACCGAGACCCCCAACTCAGAGCAGAATGATGTCGATGAGGACATAATTGACGTGGATGATGACTCTGCCATTGCAGAAATGGACTGTGGGCAGCCCCAGCTGAAGCGACCCTTTGAGCTTCTTATTGCTGCTGCCATGGAAAGGAACCCAACGCAGTTCCAGTTGCCGAATGAACTGACCTGCACCACAGCACTTCCAGGTGAGCGATGGCTTGTCCAGCGGTGGTGAAGATGTCTGCAGTTGCATCCTGCTGCCATCTTGCCTCTTTCCACTCCTTACTCCTTAGTAGTTGTGGCTCCAGTGGTGCTTACTAGTACAGAAGTACCCTTGGTCCTCCTCCAGCTCTCCAACAGTAGGTGGCCTTTCAGATGTGAGCTGTGGGGACACTTCTGCTGCATGCTACACTCCATCAGTGCTTGTGATAGATGCTTGCTGTTGTCACCTTGATCTAGATCATCAGTCTGAGGAAGTAAATTCCAACTGTCAAAATACTCGATTTTGATTTATGATATGATAATCTAGTAACAAAGTAATGGCTTGATGTATGGGATGTCACTGAAATGATTAAGTATAAAATCCACCTGCCTTTAAAGACAGTCTTTGTCACTTAAGGCTAGATTTAGTGGTTGATAAGGATTCCTTAAGCAGCTCTTTGCCTTTTCTGTTTGTCTCTGGCCGAGATGATTATGTGCATCTATCAGAAAGCAAATCACAATGTGGGTAACCCAAAGCCTGTAAAATTTTACTTTCAGGTACTAGTAAGAGGAGGAGAAAGGAAGAAACCACAGGAAAGAATGTCAAGAAAGCACAACATGAGTTAGACCACAATGGTTTGGTTCCCTTGCCGGTGAAAGTCTGCTTCACATGCAACAGGTACTTGACTCTTCCAGGGAGGCTGTTGGGTGTAGCTGCGCCCTTCACAGGAGCAAAGTTCTCAATGGAAAAACACAGATAACCTCTTCTCTTTCCCATTCTCCTTCATTACTTGCTTACAATTCTCTAAGCAAATGGAGAAATAATCATCTTTGCTAACTAACAGATGTTTAACCATGGCAAGGGAAGGTGTGGCTCTTGCAGCCTTGTGTGGCTGTAAAAGGTTTTAAAACGTAGTCTGAAAAGTATGAGTTTATCTTGGGTATTTTTCTACTTTCTGAAGTGATGCTGGTGTAGAATACGGAGGTATTTGTTTATGGTTCGTGTGTGAGGAGGTGACCTTTAGGAAATAGGAATCTGCTGAGAGAGATATAAGCCCAAGGCAAATAGGAATACTGTACTGAAATAGCAAATCTGAAACCCAGTGCAAAACACTGCTGGTTTTATAACTGCAGGAAAAAAAGCACCCAATTGTCTCCCAGTGCGAAATGTGAGTGAAACCAAAAAGCTTTATTTCAGGACCCCAGTCAGTGAGTTTCTGGAAGTGGGCTGGAGACTCAGGTGGGCTTTTGTGGGGAACAGCTGGTGACTTTGTCATAGAGTGAAGATTTTAAAGCCTGGGGAATCAAATGTAGCTTTTTGGAGTTTGAGGCCTGTTCTGAGAACATCTTGTTGAAGTAAATGTCCCAACTTCACACATGATTCATCTGAGGAAAAAACTGCAATGACCTAAACCTGAGATTTCCTTTTGATCTCTGAATTTTGCTCTAAACGAAGCCACTCAGAACTAACAGACAAGGTCAACTTGAAAAGCTGCTGCTGTGAACCTGAGAGATACTTGCAGCTTTCCAGCACCAGCATCTCTTCCTGCCACGGGACCTGTTCTGCAACGAGAAACCCTCATGTGTGTGGGCAAGTCCTTTTGCCTTCAGTGGGTCTTGCAGAAGGTCCACAACGATCAAGTTACAAATCAGAAGCCTAATTTTAGTTGCATGTAACATAGTGTAGGGGAATTGGTGGGGAAAGATAAGCTCAAGTGGTTAGCCAAGCTTGCCTGTGTGTTCAGTTTATATTCTGTATGGGAAATAAGATACGGTTTTGTCTTTGCAGGAGTTGCAGAGTGGCACCTCTCATTCAGTGTGATTATTGCCCACTCCTGTTCCACATGGATTGTCTGGAGCCACCGCTTACTGCCATGCCTCTGGGTAGATGGATGTGCCCAAATCACATAGAACATGTGGTGGTAAGCAAGGACTATGATTGCAGTATGGTAACTGGATGCTGGAGTGGAACCTGGAAGGTCCATTTAAAGGACAAAGTACAGCAAATGTAAAACAGCTTCTGAGCTCTTATTGCTCCCTGTAACGCTTGTAAAGCTCCTGCTGCAAGCAACGCACTCTCCAAAGGAATATGATGCTGCTGTCTGCAATAAAATGTAAAGATGGGGAAACTCCTTCCTGTAACTGATGCTGACAGCTCAGACTGTGTCTCACTGGCAGCTTGTCTAGTTTTCAGACTGGACTCCTTAAGATCTAGATGAGCTTTCCAGAACTGTGATACAAAGCAGCACAGTGCTACAAATAGGGGAGGTAATTCTTTGCATGCTTAACCCAAAAAGCTTTCATTCCAAATGGGAGTTTTTATTTGTGGAAAAGCAGTGTGCTTGAGACTTAAATACTCAGGAAACAGGGGGCTGAAACAAAGGGCTTGTGCCCAGACAGACTGCTTCTGAGAGCATTGATGCTGCTTAGTAGGCCTCTAAATGCTTTTGTATTCATCTCCAGCAATGTGCCCTTTAACAGAAATGGTTAGTGCTGCAGGAAACAAATAGTTTAAAGCTGAGCTGATGCCAGTGCTACGAGGTGTTACGAAAGTCTTAGGGTACAGTAGAGTGACCTGCAGATCCCTAACTGCTGTGGCATTATCTGATCACTCAGCTGAACCAGAAGAACTTGACCCTGAGTAATCGGTGCCGAGTATTTGACCGGTTCCAGGACACCATATCTCAGCACATTGTCAAGGTGGATTTCTTAAACCGAATCCATAAGAAACATCCTCCGAATCGCAGAGTTCTTCAGTCAGGAAAGAGGAAAGGTTTGAAGGTACGTTTAAACAAGTAGGTGTTGGTGAAAATCCCTCTGTGTGTATTCCAGTTTGGAAGGGAAGCCGGCACGCCCTGCAGGGATAGCCTTCAGGGCAGGAGGAAGAGGGTGGGGTGTGAATGGAGGCCTTGGTGAGAGGTCTGGGAGTCAGCAGTTACTTTTCACTACGTGTGGAATTGAAGAACCTCGTTTTGCTGCCAGCCATGAGGCTCAGCTATTACAACTAAGCCTTTAAATCTAGCACAAGCATAAAAAGTGCAACAGGCAGCCTCCTGAAGGTGACCCTACGGTCAGAATTGGGGCCGCTGTGTTAAACCTCTAAGAGTATTTGTTGCCAGAACACTTGAAAAATGCCATCCAGGTTTCCCTTCTTATGTGGCCTTTTTTATTTTGGCGTGACTTCTCTTCTGCTGTAGCCACCATGATGTGCTGAAGTCATGCCTGACCTAAGGGAATAAAAGCTATTAATTTCAGCATGGCTGCATCAATTTAAAGTACTCAGTCCTTGAAACAGCTAATGTATTGTCTGCAGGGTTCCTTTGGGTCAGGAAGCAGCGAAGACGTAGCAGAGTGGTGGTTAGGCACTTTGTTTAACTAGTCATTCTTGAGTAATTGTTCTCATGTGTGATCTTCTTTCTCCACAATGTAGGTTCCTGATGCTATAAAGTCCCAATACCGGCTTCCACCCCCGTTACTTGCGCCTGCAGCAATTAGAGATGGCGAGCTGATCTGTAACGGGATCCCTGAGGAGCCCTTGCAGAAGCACCTTTTGAACACTGAGCACTTAGCCAGCCAGACAGAACAACAGGAGGTAAATGAAGTCAAATGTTTGGACTCTGTAGTTTCTTTGGTACAAAGATCTTCTTCCATTTCAGTCATGATCAGAGCAGTTGTCTAGGAAACCAGTCTCAAAATCATGTCTGAAGGTGATAGCTTGTCTTGTCTTTGACACCCTTGCCCATTAAAACTTCATTTTGGCTTTCCAGGTGAAATGTAAAACTCCTCACTTGACACTTCAGGGAAGTGGTGAAATAATCTTCTGGCTTTAAGAGTGGAGTCGAGGGCTTTCTGTCTAGATGTCATCTTTATTTCCTAGCTGAGGGAGAAATACTTTCCACTTTGATTATGTTAGGCTGCTCTCTGACACGTTTATTTGTATGTTAACGTCACATTTCTGGCCTGCTCTTTATTGCTGAGAGAATTGGACTTTTAAACCAAGGTCAGGTGAGTGTTTAAACCTTGTGTGAAACTTCTTGCCAAATTCTGCAGCAGGAAGGCATGTTGCTTTGTAGTCAGTGGTGTCATCATGTCCTTCTGTTAGGTCAGGAAGGGTGCTTCTATGTGGCAGGTGTATATTCACCATGCAGCTTAAAACCAGGGGTAAATCTTTTGGTCTTCCTCTACCTTGTGAAAAGGAAAAGTGTTCTCCACCCCAGCTTTGGTGGGTGACTCCCTGTAACGTGAGGTAGATCAGTTTACCTTTCCAGTGTGCTACAGAGAAAGCTGGAGGATTGTGTTTGGATAGAAGCCCGGATCAGTGAAAGATGTGTTTGTAACCAGCTGAAGAGCTGCAACGCAAGTGAAGAGGGGAAGGAGGCATTTGGGGGTGAGGAAGCACGTCTGCTGCCTTCTCCCTCCTTTCATCTCAGCTCCTCTCTGTGCTGTCCCTGGCCTGGAGATACACACTGCATAACTTTGATTGTGCGTTTGTACCTCTGGACAGACCTTTCTTCTGGTTCTAGATGAGCATCAGAGCAGATGCTGTAGTTCCAGGCTGCATCCGAGTGCTCAGCAGCACAGTGAGGCAGCTGAATCTCTTTGAGCAGGGTAAACCATTGAGTAACTGTTGAGGTTTGGAGCACTGTCTGCTTGTGGAGCTAACCTGTGCTTTTTTCCTTCCTCCCAGTGGCTCTGTAGTGTTGTTGCGCTCCAGTGCAGCATATTGAAACATTTATCTGCTAAGCAGATGACTTCTCTTTGGGACTCTGAACAAACAGAGAAGGCTGATATTAAGCCTGTTATTGTGGCAGATGGCTCACTCGCCAACCCTTACCAGGCAGCTGACAAGGCACCCACACCTTCCCTCTATTCCATGTCATCCTGCACCTCAGGGATTACCACCCAGAATTCCTTGAGCTCCTCACAATCCCAGCAGACTTTGTCACAGGAAGATGTCAACTGCAGCTCTTGTATAGATAAATCCAAGAAGGTGTCTTCTTGTGGGACTTCCAACGGGCCGACAGCCTCTGACATTAAAGTCAATGGTCCTCATTTCTATGGCGTTGCATCTGAATCTTCAGCACAGTTGACTGACTCCCAGAGGCTGGTCGGGTCTGGGAACACAATCCCTGTTTTGTCCCATCGGCAAACGTGGCCTCGGCCCCTCACACCCCCAGCGAGTTGTGGACTTGTGAATCACACCATTGGAACCATTGTCAAAACGGAGAACGTAGCAGGACCTGTTTCTTGTGCACAAAGGGGTTCTGTGCCGGTCACAAGTATGCCTATGTCCATATCAAGCTCCTGTGCCAGCCTGGAGACCACCAGCACTTTGCAAAGGAAGAATGTGCAGGCACAGATAGGGCCGCCGCTGGCGGCAGACCTGCGATCCATGGGCTCCCCTCTGAGTGCCACGAGGGCTCTCACCCCCCCGCAGGCTGCAGGAGATGGGATCTCTGCTGTTGGGGCCACAAACCGATTCTGTTCACCAGCACCACCTTCAGGTACGTGCTAAAGGGCTGATCTTGGCCCCCCTGAGGTTACTCTGAGCCTCAAGGCTGTAGCAGTCTGCCTGTGTTTAACTGGGAATTGTGCTTTCTCTGGAGAGCTGGGAGAAGTTTGTCTCCTCTGTCTTGGCTCCCTTCATGGGAGCCACAGCATGTAAATTTGCTGCCTGCATATACCTGAGAAGCAGGATAGTAGGTCAGTTTAATTCTGGAAAGCAGTAGTTGTAAATCAGTTGGCTGCTGTGTCTAATGCTGCTCTAAAGCACTAGTTGCAAGGCAGTTCTTGCAGGATAAGTCTGATCCTGGGATTTGTGTACACAATAAATGCTCTGGCAGTGGTTCTGTCCCCTAGCACAGATGTGTTTGAAGTCTTCAGCTTCAAAGATGGACTTCAGAAGCTGTAGTCTGCTTAGTATCTGCTAGCTTGTTAATGCAGGGAAGTTACGGACTTGGATCTACCATCTCTGTCTCAAGTTGTACCCAAAAACCTTGCTGTTAAAGTGTATATACCCATTCTTCAGTATAAAAACATCAAGTCCGAGATGCTGATAGCTGTTGAACTCAGAATAACTGCCCATGGCTCAAATTTGGCTTTGACAGACCTCTGTTATGTCTCTTGCAGTTCCCAGCTGCTCAGTGGCAGGCCTGCATGCAGTGCTTAGATCTGTGCGAGCAACAGAGGCAACAGCTTTTTATCCTTAAAATTCCCAATTCCCTAATGAGTAACTCCAGAGCTTCACCTCGTGTTTGGAAGCAGTTCCCAGAGTGCTTGGCCTCCTTGTTTATTGCTGAACAAACTTGGTTACTCTGAGGCTGCTAGTTTGGCCATGCCCTGCTTAGAAATGCAAGACTGGGAGAAGCTTTGGTAGTGGAAATGAGCCCACACTATAGGAAACTTCTTGCTTTGTGGTTTGAAGAGCACTGCAAACCCTACATAATTTTGCAGTTACTTAAGATGTTAATTAATTGCCTTTGCTGCAGTCTACAAAATGCAGATCAAACCATTCTTTTGGTGCAGTGTCTCTCGGGAGAGGTGTAAATATTTAGATTTGCCCATTTAACATGATGTACATATATAGATTTACAACAAATCTTAAATTAGACTGTGCACATTTTGTTGCTGAGTACAAAAATACAAATCATTCATGACCTTTTTTTGTTGCCGTTGCCATAAATTTCAGGTTTATAGTAGCTCTGAGCAGACCAATTCAAGAAGATCTGGTATCAAACAACGCATTAAAGGGATTTAGTTTCCTGGCACTTGCCATTGTCTCTTTCAGCTGCATGGTCAGTGCCAAAGCAGGAGGGGTTTGTTTTGCATATAGTAAAATCTGCTTTTAACTGTCACCTTGTTACTGGACAGTGAAGTACAGCCCTTGATAATTCTGCAGAAATAAAAATGGGGCTGTTTGTACTTTTTAGGCATGTTCAGACCTAGACAAGCTCCTTGGCAAATGGCCCTGGGTTTAGTTAGCTTTTCCAGCTCCTGGGGGTTTGGTGCTCATCTTCCCAGTCTCTGTAGGACATCATTTACAGTCTGTCATTGCTGTTGCTTCTAACAGGGGGTAGGAGCTTAAATGTATAGGTCAGAATTCCTCTGGCAGCAGGATGTGAGAAGCAGGAGCTGGCAGTTGGCTCTGTGTTGGAGGGACACATAAGTCTTGTGAGCAGAGCAAAGCTAATGGCCTCTAATTCAGGCCATTTTCAGAGCATGACTATGAGCAAAATTAGTCATTCTGAGCAGCTTGGAAGGGAAGTGCAGCTTGAGGGCTGGGTGCATGTCTCACGGACGTCACAGTGACATATCTTCTCTACACCATCTTTCTCTGTAGATGGTAAGGTCAGTCCCAGCACCTTATCCATAGGAAGCGCTTTAACTCTACCCTCATCACTCACTTCAAACTCTGCAGCTATGTTGGACCTCACCAGTTCCCTGAAAGCATTTATGGATGGCGGTGAGTATTCAGTTTGTTATCTGTATCTGTTTGTTTGCTTCCCTACAGCATTCTGTCTCTCCTTAAGCAAAAGGATCCAGAGATAAAGAAGGGTTGCAGTCAGGTGAGGGTGGAGCTGGGTATACATTACCTTAAATATGTCACATGCTTCCCCACTTGTAGTGTTGCCAAGGCAGCGAGGCCAATGAAGTGTTTCTGCCTGGAGCTTTTCTGGGGAATGATCACAAAGCTATTGCACGGGCAGCTTTCCAGGTGGAATTCACATGCACAGACCTGCAGCCCTGCCATGTTGTGGTGCTCTCTGCAATCCAGAGCTGCTCCTGGTGGGTGTAAAGTCCAGTAACAGTAGGTCTCATAGTTGAGCGCTCACCTGAGTGGTGATGCTCTAATGGGTCAGTTAATGTTCTGATTTATTTCTGCTTCTCTCAGTCTTTCAGACTGGCCTGTTTTGTATTTTCCTTTTGTTGCACTTGGCAAGAAATGCTGAATCTTAGTGGAGTGACTCCAGGAGGAGGAGATTGATGAACAGCAATCGTCAGTAGCATAGGGAGGCTGCTGCCAGAGACAACTTCTACGTCTGAAGAGCAGCCTTTCTGGCATTGCCAGTGTTGACCCTCTTTTCTTGGGTGAACCCCAGCTCCTCATCCTGCCTCAACTACCTCTCTGCCACTAGGAAAGGCTGTTAAAGCTCTGTTCCTTCTGCTTGCCATTTTAGCTGTTGTTGATGTGGAGAAAGCTCTTGGAAAGGAGAGGCTAGCCAGCCTGCTTGCTGCTAGAAAGCAGACCTCTGTAGGGCTTTACAAATATCAATACTTCACAGCTGTTGGCCACAGATCTGTTTTGAAGCTCAGTAATACTGTCTGAATTGCCCTGTTTGGTTCAACTGACCCTGCTATGAAAGCCCATGGCTCAAGAATGAGCCTGTAGCAGCTTCAAAGGTGACTACACCTTTCCTCTGTAACATAAGGTTACGCTTCCTAACTAGATAATGGAGCTTCACAAGAAGGTCCCAACCTGCTGCCTGTAGGGGCACAGTGCCCACCTCTGCAGATCCATTGGTTCTGAGCCAGACCTGCAGGTTTCCAACTTTGTCAGCCCTTGTTCCCCTAAACTTCTGCTTGCAGCCTCAGTTGTAGCTCTCTGGCCATGGTTAGTGCTCTCCTTGCACACTGCTCACAGGAGATGATGTGAAGTAATAGATCAGCTCTGTGTAAGGTTCTTGATACTGCAGAATTTGTCAAGTCTTTGCTGTTGAAGCAAATGGCACATTTGAAAGTGGGACAGTTAAATCCACTGCAGCTCAGATTGCACCCTTTCCATGAATAACTTACTAATTGCTTTTTGTTTATTAACAGAGATTGAGATAAATATGCTGGATGAGCAGCTGATCAAGTTTCTGGCCTTGCAGAGAATACATCAGCTTTTTCCTTCCAAAGCTCAGTCTCTAGCAAGCAGTGTCAATTCCCATCAGCAATCTCCTGTAGGAAACCACATTGAAGGTAAGAGCAGCCCTAGAACAGTTGGTTGATGTTGAGCCATAGCTTTTTGACACTCCCTGGCTCATCCATTGAAGGAGATCTTCTCCTATCTTCTGATATCTGTCTGGTGCTGCCTTTCATGTTTCTTTCCTCTCATCCCCCCCCTCTGGATATCCACTGGCCAGAAACTCCTTCAGGTCCCTCTGTTTTAATTATTTACAGACTATGGCAATGGAAATACCTTCACTAACTCCCGATTTGCTGCTGGAAATCTTTAGTGAAGTTGTGTTTTCTTCATCTTACAATTAGCAATGGGAATGTTCAGCTGCTTGCTTTTTTGTCCTCACCTTTGATATGGGCAAGAGAAATGTGTGAATTCCTGCTCCCTCTTTCTGGAGAAGTTGCTTGTGAGATAAACACAGACAGGAGGATCTGAGGCACAGAATATACGTGTTGCCATTGCTGTGCAGGATAATATCGCTGTCAAGCTTGAAACACTAAATCCAGCTAACGGAAATAGTGGAAAACAACTTGCTCCTCTGTTGGAAATCTCCAGATTCCCGAGTTCAGCAGTGGCTCTGTTTATGGGCACTGGTATCAGCATGCTAACACCTAAAGCTGCAGGGTCAACTGGCTTCTGTTCCCAGTCGATTTAATCTGTTTCCAAGCACTAACTGGACAGCCTTGTTGTGGAAGCTATTGCTTGCTCCCTCTCCGCTAGGCCTGGGGGTGAATATCCAAGATAAGATCTTTGGAAGTCTGTTACCAGTCTGTAACCTCTGATACTCTGTGCTTGCCTGCTCTGCTGCTGTAGCATCATAGCATTCTCTGAATGCTTTGTCAGTCTTCTTTTGAATGCTGTTGTAGGACAGATGAGGTCTAGAAATTCTTCAGCAGTCTTAACCCATCACCCTTGTGGGGCAGGAATGCTTAGAATTGCTGATGAAATATTTGATAGAAGGCCTTTAGTGAGCCCTGTTGTGCCAACAAGAGCCAGACAGCTCAAAGGACTTGTTCAGGGCAGAGGTGGGGATCTGCACACTGCAGCTTCATTGAGTGCTGCATGTCCAGTGATGCCACTCAGTGTGGCCAGTGTCCTTGATGTAGGTGGCTCTGGAAACGATCTCATAACCCTCGTGTTCTATTCTTTGATTTCACATTCTTGGTGTAAAACTGCCATGCAGATGTGGTGCCAGGAGAGGCCTAAACTCTGTGGGGTTTTTGGTGTCAAAGTGACACTTAAGGCTCAGCTCTTTAATTATCCAAAGTGAAGAGATTGAGAAAGAAACTAGTGGTAGGAAGCTGGTGTCTTCCTCACTGTGGCTCCATTGTGCACACTCGATGTTAACATTCCCCTGTTGCATGGCTTATGTGGGTGATGGGAGAGAGCAGTTTTCCCTGGTGACTGGCAAAGAGATGTTTAATGCACAAACATTCTTAGAAGGTTGGAAACTGTGGTTTAGGACGAAGCTGACTGCATCCTCTTTAGGATCTGTGCTTTTTGGAGAGCCTTTGTGGCTGATAACATTGTTCAAGTGATTTCTTCTTATCTTGCAGCGCAAAAAAAGGAAGTGCAAGCCCGGGCAGTGTTCTATCCCCTCATGGGCTTGGGGGGTGCAGTCAACATGTGCTATCGAACCCTCTACATTGGGACAGGTGAGCAGCTTTTCCCTGGCCTGAACTTGCAGAGTCAGGGTGATTCTCCCTGACCTCTCCCTAAGTGTTTGCCAAGTGGGTGTAGAAGGAAACAGACCCATTCTGGACACTGGTTTGCTGGTGCTGGGATTCTTCATTACCAGGAAGCATGGAAATATTCCCCATCCACTTGAATGTTTGTGGGGTTGCACCTTTGTAACCTGGCTGGTATCAGAGGATGGCTCTCCTGGAGACAGATGTAATGCCTGACTGATGGAGAGAAGAGCTTATGGTTTGCTTGCAGGTTTCCTGTGTTTGCTTAGATTCTTGTAGTGCTCTGGATAGAGCCAAGAGTTGAAATGCTCTTCACCCTCCCTGGAGCTGCTAGCCTTCCCTTCCCCCACTGAAACTTTGTTCTGTGGCTTATCGAGGCATTATTCATGCAGTCCTGGGAGCTCAGACAAAGGCAGTTGCTCCCCTGTTGTTTTGCTAATTGAAGTTTAATTCTGTCTGTTGTTCTCTGCTGCCTGACAGTTTTTTCTGCCTCTGGAATGAACTGAGCCTGTTTTGTCCTTCCCATTGACAGGAGCTGATATGGATGTGTGCCTTACAAGCTACGGTCACTGTAACTATGTGTCTGGCAAGCATGCCTGCATATTCTACGATGAGGTGAGTGCTTGAGTGTTGGTTGGTTTGGGGGTTTATTATTTGGCATGCACAGCAGTGGGAGAGCTGGAGATGCAGGCAGCAGGTTGCCTTTGTGTAGGGCTCCTTTGTGGACTACAAAGTAAAGAGCCAGGGCTGTGAATGGTTTCACTCCAGCGAAGGCTGCGTCAGCGTTTTCTGTCAAACCCTTTTCTGAAGCCCAGAGCTCTGCCAGCGTGATTCCTCTGAGCTAACTGCTTGTGGGCAAAGCCTGACCACAAGTAAGCACTGTCACTGCTTGGTGTCCAAGGAAAGAAAAAGTCATGGAAATGGTTTGATGCGTTTTGATCCAGCCGCGTGTCCACGTCAGACCTCAGCTGGAACAAGGCAGGGATCTCTTCCCAGCCTCTGCTTTCAGGTGTGACAGTGCTGCTGAGCAATCATGCCATCTGCAGTACTCTGTAAATGATATATTTAACTGGATTTCAGTTAAGCTCTCAGCATAAGCAGAAGTCTACAGTTGCTCCTTAACTACAGGCCTGAGATTAGTTTGTTCTTGAAGTAAACAGGCTGGTGGGGCTGCCAATAAAAGCGCTGCTGGAGATGTCTCTTAGCGTGGAAACAGTCTTTGAAACAAGATAGAGTCTTTTATATCACCATTAGTCAAACAGTTACTGAGCAGCATCCAGGATTAACCCACAGCCAGCTTTAGCCATTCCTCCATTGCACTACAAGTTACAGAACACACTCAGTAATGGGATCCAGACCTTAAATCTGTGTTGAAGCATCTTCTCACAGTGGTCAATCCTAAATCAGGCTCTAGGCACTGAACTTCTTCCATACTCCAGCAGGCCTCCTGTGGCTGTGGTTGCTCTAGAAGGAGAATTTCCCCTTCCTTAGCTCTGTCTGCTGTTTCTGCTTCTGCCCATTGGCAGCTCATGCTTGCCCTTGGTCTCTGCAGCTTCACAGGTTACTTGAAAACTCACTCTTCTGTGCATGGGGAGCTTTTGTAACTTATTCAAGCTCTGTAGCCCCTGGGGGGCAAGGTCTTCAGCCCTCATACGATTCCTGTGAGCTAACCTGAAACCTCCTCTGCTCTGTCAACATCCTCTGCAAAGCTCAGTTGAGCGTGACGCTGCTGGTGTAATGCTGCATGTCAGGGTAATGTCTCCTGGCAGTTCAGACTGCCTCTGTCTTGCAGCTGCTGCAGCACACTGCCATCCCTCTTGCCATCTTGTGTCTGCTTTCCAAAGTGCATCTCCTCCCTGCTCAGGCACAGGTCTCTGGCCAAGCCTGTATTTAGTGTGCCTGTTAAAATGGTGCGCTCGCTTTGGGAGAACCAGCTTGCATCCCTGCTTCCCAAAGATTTGTTGGTCCAAGTGCAGTAGGAAAACTCACTTCTCTTCAAAGCTGCTCTGCCTTTGCTTCCCTATGGAGAACCAGCTCTTGCTGGAAAGCTGTTCTGTCAGCATGAGCCATTCACGAGGGTCAGGTTGGTGGTCTGTGAAGCTGGAGGGTATTTTAACTGCTCTTATTTAACCATCACCAGCAGGAAGGAGAGAGAGGTTGTGTTTCAGTTGTGCTTCAGTTTCAGTACTCCAGAAGGGTACATGGGCAGAAGCCTTTCTGACTTGATGTCTCGATTCCCACCTCCTCCCTTTTTCTTCTTTTCAGAATACGAAACATTATGAGCTGTTGAACTACAGTGAGCATGGGACAACTGTGGACAACGTTCTGTATTCGTGTGACTTCTCGGAGAAAATGACTCCCACTCCTCCCAGCAGTATTGTTGCCAAAGTGCAGAGTGTGATAAGTGAGTGTTGAGACAGCACCAGCCCCATGTACCATCACAGGGAGCTGTTAGAAGGGGATGGGAGCAGGTATAGATTGATTCCTTGTTGGTGGCACTTCTTCTCCAGCAGCTGGTGCACCCCTTGCAAGAATCATGGAATGGTTTGAGTTGGAAGAGACCTTAAAGCTCCTCCAGTTCCAACCCCTGCCACGGGGAGGGACCCCTTCCACTGGAGCAGCTTGCTCCAAGCCCCTGTGTCCAACCTGGCCTTGAACACTGCCAGGGATGG
>JBCJKH010059431.1:3365-19462 GCA_039877255.1 Loriculus beryllinus | reverse complement strand
CCGATCTCCTCAGTTTTACAGTCCACAGTATGTATGGCAGATTGTCCTTCCTTACTGTACTGCAACCACCTTTGAAAGGACAACAATGCTCTTTCTCTTCTGTTTTTTTCTACATACTGTTCCTTTTGGAATGCCTTCTTGGGTAGAGTTTGGGTAGAATACCAATAGTCCTCAGTGTTCACACATGGTTTATCACTTTGATTTCAGTGGTCTTGGGTGCTCACACATGGTTTATTATTTTGCTTTTCCCTTTCTGACTGCTTGGTTCTTATCTCTCTGAGCAAAAGCATTTGTAAAACATGAAATAATTATTCTGTTCTGTTTATGGGAGGTTTTTGAACTTCAAGAAGAAGTTTACAAAATGGAAAGAGTCAATAAAAAAGAAAAAAAATAATATGAAAAGCAATACAGAAATTGTGGCATAGGAACGAAAGAGTGAAACAAAATAGATTGTTCCAGGACAAGGAAGACTGAAGAGACTTCCAGGAAGAAATATGGTAATAAAATAAGTATGTTTGAGCTTTTCTTAATGCAAGGGGCCTGAAGTTGATAATCTCTTGAGATATGTCAGTTTTGCACTTCTATGCTTCTGTCTCAAGGCAGAGAGTCACTACCAATATCACCAACAGACATTTTACAGCTAGTGATTTCACCATCAGTGCCTTTGAGAATTGAGATGGTTGTCTTCATGCATGCATCTGTATATAAACTGCTTTATTTTTCTTTTCTTGAGTAGTGCTTTGCAGGATACAGAGATAAAGATGACATACAGCTGAAGGGGGAGCAACCTTCTACCCTGTTACATCTATTAATTCACAAATTACAAGTGAACATACACAGAACTGTGACTTTGCTTGTATGTATCTTCCATGAAGTCTGACTGCTGTATGCCTCAGATTATTCTTTTGGAGTTAAACAAAGGTAAGTTTTGCAGATGCCAGATATACTATTAAAACATTATGTATGTTATCCTTTTTCTTTGGTGTTACAATGTCAGTAAAGACATCACCTCCCCTTTACAGGGTAAGGGTATCATCTGCCCTTTACAGGAAGAGAGAGTAAGTAGAGTGAAGATCAGCCAACTACTTCCAGCTCAGTTCTCACAGCAGGGTCCTGTCGTAGGCGAATGGCTTGAGCAATGTGTCTAGTGTTCCGAGACTGGAAACTGTGACAAAAGTATTGTGGGAGGCAGTGAAAGGACTGACTGTATCTGCCGTGCTGGTCTT
Organism: Loriculus beryllinus; assembly: GCA_039877255.1. Classification (NCBI taxonomy): domain Eukaryota; kingdom Metazoa; phylum Chordata; class Aves; order Psittaciformes; family Psittacidae; genus Loriculus; species Loriculus beryllinus. Next base: position 18,236 of record JBCJKH010059431.1, on the reverse strand, counting down.
TCCACATGGTTTATTGCTTCTTAAACAGAGGACTGTACTTCTTGTCTTGTGCAACATACCAGCATTAAGGCAAGACACTCCTGCATTCAAAAGCTGAATAGAGGGGGGTAACTTTGTTTTGTGGGAGATTGTGTCATTTCAGAATATGGTTTCTTTCTGTTGGAAAAAAATAACCTATTTAGAAAAAAAAGGCGTGAAACTGCAGCTCTAGGGAACTGGAGGTGGACTGCCCCAGAGCCATGAGCAATGGGAGTCCCACACAGCAGGCTGACCCACAGCTGTGGATGATGAGAGCTCCAGCTATCAGGAAAGAATGAGCCTGGAAGCCCTGAGAGCCATGGCTCCCGGCACTTCCCAGATCTCTGCCAAGGAGCCAGGTCAGCAAGCTGTCAGGAAGCTGGGTAAGGTTCTCATTGAAACACTAGATTTTGATGAGTCAGCAAATGCTCAATTAAAAACATGTCAGAATTTTTCCAACTGGCTTTACTTACAATCTAAACAAATAAAGGGTGTGCGGAGGAAATACTATCCTTAATTTACATCAGAGGGACTGAGGCACAGAGATATGAAGTAAGTTATGCCAGGTGCTATACAAAGTCTACAGTCAGGAGGCAAAATCAGATTCCATGCCGTCCCTTAATCACAAGAGTATCCTTCCTCTAAACTTAATTAATTTGCCATTACAATGACTTTATGAGATAACTATTACTTGCATTTTATAAACGGGAAACCAAAATAATTTTTACAAGAGCAGATAGGAAGCCTGTATCTGAGCCAGGACTTGAACCCAACGTGCCTAAAGTTCCTAAGCTTTAGTAGCAAGCCTACCTGTTTCTTTCGTGGACAAGGTATATAGACAAGATACAGTCAATCTTGGATGACTTTACTTAACTAACCATACTAATAGCAGCAATGGTATGGATTTCTACAAGAAAATACTTCTGTGCTGAAATCTTGTTATACTGAAGCCATACTGCCCACAAAAATGCTGGTTTACTATGAATAAAGCCCTTTTATGTGGTTGTGGGTAGTACAGAACTAAAACTTTAAATAGTGCTTCCCTAAATACTCATATATACAATTCAACTGGCTTTCCTGGTTCTGCTAAGCACAAGCAGCTATAGCTATACCTAGGCACATCACCTAAGGTCTCTTCCAAAGTCTTCTATGATCTCTTAGGTTTCTCTATGTAAATATTAACTTGTCCTTCATGAAATTTCCACTTTGAACACAGCCTTAATCACAGGCAAGAACTGTAGCATCATCTGGTATTAAAGTCAGTTCAGGTTTTATTAATAGATTTTAATTTCAAATGTCAGCGGGCTTTTCTTTGTTGTCTTGTCTTTGCCTATTTTAAAATTTGGGGTTAAAATTTCTTAAACTGCATTCTTTTAGTGAACTTAGCTATGGAAAATGTGATATTCTGTTGCCTATTTTAAAATTTGGGGTTAAAATTTCCTAAACTGCATTCTTTTAGTGAACTTAGCTATGGAAAATGTGATATTCTGTTGGTGTTTGTATCCTCACAACCTTTTTCTTTTCTACTGCTTTCAGCCTTTGAACAGAAATTTGAAATTTGATGAGGTAGCGAGTTGATTTTAAATTATGGATATGTCTGCTACAACTACTGCGAAAATTGGCTCAGATTTGGCAAAGTCACAGACCTTGGATAAATCTGTTTGCCAAGTGCGTAATAGAATTTATCAACACAAATCCTGTTCTCACGGAACAGGATGTACAAATGGTGTCATTTTGTGAGAGACAGCATGCTTTGTCTTCAGGGTGCCCAAGTCCTCCACCTGTTGAGCTGGAAGGCCACAATACTTTGTTTCTGCCATTCTCTCAGTGCTCTCCCTTTCAGCCCCCAAGTGACATGGAAGAAGAGGCCACCCAAGTTACATACAAAGAGAATGAGAGCTTGACCAAAGGAGGGGAAAAAGACAAAGCTAGAGTGGCTGGATGGTTGAGGGTGAAGCTGTGGCTGAGAACTGTTGAGGAAGACTGGACTGTGACCAAGTAGACAGGAAGTAAAAATTAGAATTGCTTGAGCACGGAGACTTTGACATACAGAAGAGTGGATAACAGGATTAGAAGCTCTCAAGGGAAATTAAGTACAAACTAGGATTCACTAGGAAAAAAAAAATAGACTGACATTGTGTGAGAAATGTGAATGGGATGCACAGGAGTCATGGGAGTAGAATTAGCTAGGTTTGTCTGGGAAGGAGATTGGAAAAAAACATGTAGAGACACAGCAGAGCTGAGAACAAAGGATGCATTTTGGAAGGGAAACTGAATTTGATGGGTGAAGGCTGGAAACAAGGGAAGGAGAAAATCTGGAGGCATATGAAAGGTGATAGTGATGCAGCTTGATGCAAAAGAGTCTGTGCTCATTAAAATACTCTTTCCTCCACAATCTGTAAAGAGTCTTGAGATCCACCATTTCTCTAGAGTCATCAAATACAATTTAGAATCACTGGCAAAGTGTTCTTCTTCTTTACCAGTTTTGTTTATTAAATGGTGATATACCAGACATGTAGCAGAGAATCTGAAAGTTATTTTTATGGATAAATCCTATGACAGTGAACATAATGTCTTGTGAAATTTGGGGATTTATTTTTGGTAAAAGAAGAATCACAAAGTGAAACTTTGAGAGTTAGCAAATGCCATAGGTAATGTTGATTATACTTGCAAGACAGAAGCTATAGAACAGCTTTCATACAGGTCAAAACTGAGTAAAATTCAGTCTGGAAAACAGATAGCCTAGAGGGGATAGTATAGAGATATGTAAAAGTAATGAGTAGTACAAACAAGAGAGTGGAAAGGGATTTTCTGTCTCTTTCAACACAAGCTCTAAGATGATACATTATATGAACAGTGAGGTTGGGTTCAGAACTAAAGGAGATGATTCTACTGCTTGCCAAAGGATACTGTGGAGCCTAAAAGTCAATACAGGTAAAGGGAAGAATGAATAGGTACACGTACAATAAATCTGTTGGTGATTACCTGCCTCTAGTCCCTGAACCACAAATGGGAGGTTTGGAGAAGGCTGGGAGAGCCTGAGAGAAGTCTGTCCAAACCTTCTGTATCTGCCATTATTATTTACTTGAAGAGATTAAAAGTATAGCCATGTCCTCAAAAAGAAATTTTGTAGCAGGCAGAGAACTGAAACCTCCTTCAATTAACATACAGCTGAACCTGAGTTTCCCTTTAATTACAAGGGCATGATGCAGAAGACTGTATAAATCACACCATGAACACAACCATTCCCACTGCCAGCCAGGGTTGTAAGATGGGAAATCCTCTTGTGAGCCATGGAATTAGCTCAGAATACAAGCTAGTCCACTGTGATTCCTCACCATTTTCTGGTGGTAAGAGACAGCAGAGCACAGGCATGTAGAAATGTTTCTGAGGTGGCCCAGCTAGATGTTGTACAGCCTTACTATGTTCTGTGTGAGGGGAAGCCAAAGAGTCCAATAGGACAGAGAAGCAAGAAGAAGCTGTGAAAGGCCAGAGTCAGGGATGGATAGGAACTACTACAGGTCTCGCTGGAGCTTGGAGACGGCTGCAGGATTCAAGGAAGCTGTCATCTCCCAGAGCAAACACAGAGAGATACAGAAGGTTATGGCTGTTGTTAGAGAAAAGGCACACAGCTAGAGGACCTGTAATCTAAACTAGTCTACTTCTCTGAACTAGTCTAACTGTAATCTAGACTAGTCTACCAGTAATCTAATCTAACTGGTTTTATATGTTACATTAAACAATTGCTAAGTACATGTGTCTTCAAGATGAGAGTTGCTTATTATCATTACCCTGCTGTTCACCCACCTTGGTGATGGGCGGTATGAGTTTGACACCTTCAACAAGCTGAACCCAAGTCTAAACCAGTTCTCGGAAGTAGGAGGTGATGTTGATGTCTTCTCTGGCCACATTTTAAAAGGCGTGTTACTAAACTCTTTGAGAGAGATCTGTGGGTTGTGAATCTCAAGTTTACAGATGGGTTTCTAAAATCCAGAATGATGTCCTGTGAGACCATACTTAGGCCACAATGCCATCCTCAGTGTTTCCTTTTACCTGACCTTACACAAATACACACTGAGCCTGCTAATTTTAATCCAACTTCCTGCTCAGACTGATGATTGTTGGGATCCTGTTCTGTTCTGCTTAGCTCTCTGCATGATGTGCACTGCATAGAAAGAATAAGCCTAGGCGCTCACTCAAGAGTCCTGGACTTCAGGAATTCACGTTGCTTAAATCCTTTGCTGGATTTAGCCCTTTGGCCATATCTGTGCCTTGTTTCTCAACATATATAAACAGAGGTAATACCAATGTATCTTCTCCCAGGATATTGTTGAAGACGAGACCATCTGTAAAGGTTTCAATTCTAAACCTTGAGTCAGGTTGATTTGTGTCTAATATTATCTGGCTTTGCTTAGTCTAATTGATAATTACAATGAGTGGGTGACAGAACTGTGAAACACCATTTTGTGACTAGCAGTATGAGAAAATCCCTTAATGTTCAGAGTTGGTAGTTAGCGTCACAGTTTGCGGTTCCTTCTAGAAGTACGTTCACTGGTATTTTTCACTGGAAGATGAAACTATGGCATTTTTCCAGAATTCGGTGAGTTTGGCCACTTCAAAGGTGACAACCACTGGCAGAAAAACCTAACACTAGAATAATCAGGTTCATACCAAATAACTATGCTCACACCAAACGGACTAAGCTCCTTAGATATGACAAACTGATGCTTTCTTCCAAAATGGCAGGCTTGTTTATTCTTCTAAATTTCAAGGTTGCTGTACAGAAAACAGTACCTTAACAGGTTTGAAGTCTCCATTTCCTGAGTCCTAATCATCCTAAAGGGGTGATTTTGTTTCTTCTAGCTGAGAGTAAAATGCCTAGGAAGTAACCGTGCTGATTTATCTGTTAAAAGAGGTGTAATTAGGACTTATGCTCTCACAGGACTATAAGTTATAAATCATAGCAAAGATCAGAACATTTTTCTTATTCTGTATCTGTAGACTAGAATGTGAAAGACCACTATTCAGATTCCTGTGGCATAGTTCAGAATGATCTGGGATAACAAGTGCCTTTGAATCAAGAGAAGCAAGGACTTGGTGGCAGATCTAATCACTAAGTCACACTCAATTCTTGAATTGAAAAGTTTGAGTTTCATTCAGTTGCAGACATTTCAATGTCATATTACCACATCATACTGATGTTATTACACTAGTAAATTAAGCCCTAAGCCATAGTGCAGGAAACTCTGTACTTTTTCTGCCACTAAAAATGAAAACAGTATCTATACATTTGATAACATATACTTTATAAAGAGAGGAAATGTATTAAAAGAGCCCATTGAAAATATCAAATTATCAGAAGCAAAATTAAGTGTGCAAACACATGTGTATGTAGTGTGGGATGGTGGCAGATTAAGAATGTGAAAAAGCACCCAATGGAAAAAAAATAAAATTCCAACATTAGTGTAACAAAAAAACAAGACAAGGGGGCATGTTAAAAACATACAGAATGTAAAATACAGTGAAGACAAGACAGGTAGTCTTATTTATTTCAAAACAAACAGACTTTCAAAAGACTTTCAGCCTTTCTAAATCACACTGGTGTCTCCTGGAAAACCTATAAAACTTGACTTTTAAAATTTCTAGCACAGTCCCTGAGAGTTTCTTTGCAAAGGCCAGGTTGGACGGGACTTTGAGCAACTCGGTCAAGTGGAAAGTGTCCCTGACCATGGCAGGGGGATTGGAACTAGATGGCCGTAAGGGACCCATCCAACCAAAACCATTCTGTGATTCTAGGACTCTGGGATTTACTCACTGGAAATACAGGAGAAAAAAAAAAAAAAAAAAAACCCAAAAAAAAAACATTCAAAGGAATCAAGACACAAATATTCTAAAATTGGTAAAGATATTTTTTTATATGTAAGCCTAATGAACTGAAAGATCTCAGTGCTCATTTTTATCACTGGGTCAAATGACTGTGTCAGATTCAAGACAGGAAAAACAACCATGCATATAACTACATACACAAAAAAGCCTCACAAATCCTCAACTGAAAGAGTATTATTAAAGTTGTAAAGTTCAGCACTTAAGTATATCAAAGAATGACAGATTAAGACTGCTTGAGTTCAACTACGAGATTAGGTACTACTTTTGCTCTAGACCTCTATTGCATTTGGTGCATAGAATATGTATTATCTCTTGATGATCTAGGTATTTTATTCCTTTTGCTCAAGGTGCATCTTAAGTTCTTATTTATTACATGACAGCCAAACCATCCTCCAGAGGCAGAACTGTTAATTTCTACAAATTTTGTAATAATTTAATATGCAGATTTGTCAGAAGTGTAAGTGGATTTATAGTTCTGTAAGGAAAGATACAGGTTTATATACATGAAATCAGAGGCCTCCAGTTCATTCTTTGATTTGAAGATTATTTTTATTCCTTCCACATTATTTTCACTGCAACACATCTCCTCAGGCTGTGCACCTAGCCTTTACTTTCAGCTCACAAGCTCCTACCCTGCCTTTAAGCCCCACCAGCTAAATTTTGCTATATTTTCCCAAATTCTCTGCCAATTCCCAATCTTACTTCACTGTTTATTTTGCAGCCTGCTAATCTACATTTTCCACCCTTGACTGCAGCCTCATTAGCCAAACACACCTAGTTGCTCTGAATCCTAGTCTTTCTCTGCAGTTGCCTTTGTGAAGCAGCAGGTCTGGATCCACTCTCCCACCCATCCTGGTGTTCCAGCTACACCAGAACACTGCTTCCTGGACACCTGGCTCTACTCTGCTGACATCAACTTTACCTTCTCTGTGTTGTGCTGGATTACTTTCTCCTCCCTGTATCATGGTGAATTACTTTTTTTTTTTCCACATGGTCATATCAACAGCATCACATAAAAGAAGTGTCCTCCTCAATTTTCTGTCTAACCAAACATTGCTTGTCTTAGAGCAGAAAAATCCCCTGCCAAAAGAGGCCATGATGAGGAAGAGCTTCTGTTCTAGTAGTCCTGAGCCAAGGGTAGCATATGCAGTTACTCACTGAAGACAGAAATGTACCCCTGGATCAGTACAGGGAGCCCTGACAGAAAAGCTGCCATGACTCCTCTTGTTCACCCCCTTTCTGGAAGAGGAAGGAAATAAGACCATTTAGTCTTGTTAGGGACACAGAAGCTATGATGCATGTCAAATATCAGTTCTCGCTGCAGAGCTCAGCACCCCCGAGGTGGTTTGACAAGAACACTGCCACAGTTCTTCAACCTAGTATCATTTCCCCAGTCTTGTTTTGCCGAACTATTCAGGATGCAATTTTTAACACACACTGAAAAACAGTGAGCACGAGGACAAAGCTTGCCCGCATTAAAGCCTGGCAAAGTAAAATGATCCTAGGAGATGGTACTGAGTATCTACTTCTTTTAAAACAATGAGATCTTCACAAGATTCAGGGTAAAAAAAAAAAAAAGGGGGGGGGGGGGGGATAAATATTTCACTATGGGCTAGAGCTTAATAAGAAACTCCCTCTGGGAAGGTTATCATGCTGCTGTTTTCCGCAAGACTTTTTCTGTTCTCTTCAAAAGCAGGCGGTGCATCTGCCTGCTGCTGTCACCAGCGTATTGGGGGTCAGAAAGGGGAGGACAGCAGGTAGGCACCTGCCTGCTTTTGTGAGAACCTGGGGCAGTCAAAACGCAAGCTGGTGAGTATGCAATGCCTACAGCTCCCTGGCCATCACCGTGGCTATAGCTGGTGAAAGTGGAAAGCACAGTTCTCTTAGTGCTCCACTCTGGAGTCATGGCACAAAAAGGACGAGGAGTGTGTGTGTGTATATTTTCTTATAACCTATGCTAGGTTAAAATTAACGCTAATTACAGCTAATTATAAGGCGGGCGCCTCATCTTGCATGGTGCGAGCAACCTTCCACCGCACCATGAAGGCACAGCCCAGGGCCCCTCACACCGGAGGGCTGCTGTAGCCACTCTTGCCGCGCCCGAGCGAGGAGCGAGGAGCACGGAGCACGGAGCACGGAGCACGGAGCACGGAGCACGGAGCACGGAGCACAGGGATACGCTCCCGGGCCTGCTCTGGAGAGTCCCCATGGACGGTCGTCCGAGCCCGCCAGCAGCAGAAGCACCAAAGCCCGGGTTCCCTTGACGGCAAGTCCCCACCTCTCCGACCGCCGCGGAGGTGGAGCCGCCGCACCTCCCGCGCACCCGTCCCGGAAGTGCCCCGCACCCGCCGCTCAGCTGCCTTCCTGCCGGCACGGCTCCTCCTCCGGCTGGGCGTTATGGTGGCGGCGGCAGCGCGGGGGAAGTTGCGAGCTTGAGCCGGTGTTTGTTCCTGAGCTTCGCTGCCGGCGGAGGCCGCCGCTGCCGCTGCTGCTACTCCTCCGCTCTCCTGGCGCGGCTGCCCGGCGTAGCGGGCGATGCGTGCGGAGCGGCTGCGGGGCTGCCTGTGAGCGTGCTGCCCATGTGGGTGTCCCGGTGAGGCCGGGGGGCAGCGGGAAGATGCTGCTGTCGTTGGTGCTGCACACCTACTCCATGCGCTACGTCCTGCCCGCCGCCGTCATGATGGGCACGGCGCCCACCTACGTGCTGGCCTGGGGCGCCTGGCGCCTGCTTTCCGCCGTGCTGCCCGCCCGTTTCTACCACGAGGTGGACGACCGCCTGTACACCATTTACCAGAGCATGGTGCTCTTCTTCTTCGAGAACTACACGGGCGTGCAGGTGAGTCGGGTGGGGAGGGCAGGGGCCTCCGGCCTGGCGTCCCTCCTGAGCCAGCAGCCCTCGCTAATGTGGGCTCTGAGCTGGCCTCCCGGCCGGCGCTTTACCTTTTCTTAGGCTGCTGGGGCAGGAGGGATGCAGCACGCCTCGCTCGGCCCGCCGCCGCCATGTGAGGGTCTGAGGGGAGGCAGCGGCCGGCAGCGGCAGGTGCAGGCAGTGGCCTTGCCCCTGGGCTCCGGATTCGCCCGGGGCAGTCTTGTTTCGCAGCCGCTGTTGCTCCTCTGGTGATGCTTTTCACGGAGTATTGGTGTTGTGTTCATTTTGCAGGTCGGAAAAACGGAAGAGATGCGACACCGGTCGTGCTCTGTCAGCACTTGAATGGCAGTCTCCTTTGCACACTTGAACACTGTGGCCTGTGTTGCACATCTGTAGTATTAAATTGGTAGCAGATAAGAGAACTATAGTCAACTTTAATTGTACTTAATGCACATACAAGTGTTTTAATAAATAGATCACTTAACCTCTAAATTATTGCAGGTTCTCAGTTTTCATACGGTTTACCCCTGTAAGTCTTTGATACCCGTAGATTGTGATTATTCAGTGTCTCATGTCCCAAGGTTTCATGTTAGTGGGTTGGAATTGGAGGCCTTTCTTGCATGATTAGGGAGGTATCTGCATGCAAATAATAATATTTATGAAGCATCAAATGTATGAAAGGTCACATATTTGTCTGCAATTAGAAAAGTAAAAAAGGAAACTTTTTATTCTGCGTCTGAGAAATAACCATATAAATGACAGGTGCCCACTGTGCGTAAACCTCACTTTCAAAGTTGTCTGAATATACTGAAGTGTATTGAAGTTAGTGTCAGCTGTAGGTGCTTGTGAGTTAGAATAAGAGGTTCTTACATGTTGACTGGCAGGTAACTGAGCAGGTGCAATTAAGCCTGTCTTCATACTTACAGCAAAAGCATTTGTCTACTGTCTTACAAATCATTTATTTCAACATCAGGCTACATCTTCCCAAATTTCCACTCTTCAGCTAAAGTTGTAGGTCTCACTTCATTTTGATTCTCATTGGAACCTCCAAAGCCCGCTAAAGATAGAATTGCACGGTTTGACATCAAGGTAGAACAACAGGTACAAAACGGAAGTGAGATCTTCTGGTGTATTAGTATTGATTCAGCTCGTAACTCATATAACTTTGCTCTTGCCTCTTGTCCAAACTAGTTAACTTGTCGTGCAATTTACATATCCATTAAAAAAAACCAAAAGAAAAAAAAAGCAGTAGTTCACAGACTAAGTACTTACTGTTTTATCCACTTTCTTTTTTATGTAGCATCTTTAATGCGGGTATCTTGATGTGTGACACACCTTGAACATAGCAACCACTTTCAACTTTTGATAAGAACTTTTATTTAAAAAATGTGTGTGACAGAAAGATACAGAAAGGAAGATGCTAACCAAAAGAAACAAAGCAGCCATTAGCTTTTAACATCTACTTTCATTTACTGCATTGACAAAACATCATCCACCCATACACAAAAAAAGGAAAGGTGGGAGATGATACAGTTTGTCACTTAGGACAATTTTAAAATAGAGATGCTTTGTCACAGTAAGCCACAGATGATGTTAAGATGGGATGGTGTATGCAAAGCTGAAATAGAGGGTAGCAGAAGCCAATAAGGAGAGCCCACAGAACCAGTGTGGCATATGTCTCAGGGGAAGTAAAATAGTAGCTGCAAGTTAGAAGTAGAGACTGAAATGTAAGTAAAGCTTGGAAAAATATGATACATATGTAGAGAGACAAGAGGTAGAATCCTTAAAATTCGTGTATCTTTTAACTGGAAGATATCCCTCATTAGTTTAAGGAGAAAACTGTGTTTTTTCAGGCCTACTCTTGTGAACACTGAACGCATTTAACTTGAAACAGCGGAAAGTTAGGCATGTGCCTGGGTGTTGGGTATTGGGATGGTAACCTGAGAGCTACAGTGAACCGGCTGTTTTAAAGCGTGTAATTACATGCAGAAGTGTAGCATCATTAAACTTAATCCTAAAACCCAATGCAAGAATAGTAACTGGTGTGGCTTTATAAGGCATCTTTATTTAAGGCTTTACTAGCATTAAGGTATCATAATAGCCATGGGAGCAAGGAATTCAGCATCTCTTTCAGGTCTATTAATTTATTCAATCGATTGCAGTGTGTTGAGATATTTTTTATAGGTGGATAAATGTGAGGCCAGCAACATCAGGTGTCAGAATATGAGAACTTGTTGCTTAGTCTCAGTGAAGTCATTAAGATTATACAGATACTTAAGTGACTTCCCGAATGAAAGCCTTGTGGTTTTTAGCACAGCTGCTGTCTTACCCTGTATAAAAGCTCTTTAACACTGTGTACTGTTTAGTATTCTTTGGTTTATTACATTTGTGGGGTTTCAGTATGGTAACACTCTTAAGGCAGTTGTGAACATTTGAAATGTCTGATCTTAACTGGGAATTTCAGCAAAATTATGTGAGTGTAGCTATAAGAGAGTAAAGTTGGTTTGGATCATAAATACAGATTTTTTTTTTTTGACTGATTGAAATACTAGTGTATTTTGATACATGTATTTTTATTTATCTGTCACAAACTGATGTTTCTGTGTATCTGCTGTTAGTCCATCAAATATTTAAATCTCCTCATGGCTGTATGCACAAATGTATTTTGCTTCTTTTTTTTGTTCTCCTTGACTTGGATGTTTTTAGCCAAATTTATTAAAGCAAAAGCTCTAGGTCTTGCTGGGAAGGCATTTTATCTTTATAGGAGATACAAATTCATTGCTTTTCAACAATCTCTGGGATTATAAATTCATAATAATGAAAATCTGTAGATGTAGGCTGTTGGAGAGTGTCATAGAGCAGCCGTGCTTTCGTCCTATGTTGCTTATGATTCAGTTCTGTGGCTTCCTACCTGTCCTGCTGTAAGCTGCAGAAGTGCCACAGTACTGTTTTCTAGGAAGGAATATATGAGGTGCTTGAACTCTGGTGAGTAGAAAGTCTTAGAGAGCGAAGAATGTTTTATCAGCAATGAGCCAACACAATCACTAACACAAACAGGTGCAATTCAAGCACTTGTATTTGCTAGTGCTAGTAGTTGTTCTGGCCAGAACTTTCTACATCATGAAGTAGCCTGTGAACTGTTGTTTGTGTTACTGCTTTTGTCTTTACCATGTTAGGGAAGTCTGTTTTCTTACATTTATGCAGAAAAAGGACAATTGCATGTGAAAACCAAAATGACTGCAAATATGACTGTGATTAGGGCATTTGAAGGGCTGTAAGGACTAGTAATTCAATATGATGAATGCTCTCGTCTCTTAGTGACCCTTAGCATCTTACCTCAGTTGCTGTCAGGGTGATGAAATTAATGCCTGCCGTGTTTGTACGCGTTTCAGATGAAATGAGGACTAAATGTTCCTCAATTGTTTTTTGTTGTAATTGTGTTTGATATTTTGTATTGAGTGGCAGTGAAGAAATAATAAAGAAATCATCACTTGGACTGCTTCCTAAAGGATTGCTTTCCATCTCAAAGGTTTTTACAATTGAGGAAAATCCATGACTGAATTTATGTGCATGGATTTTGTTCGGTGCTTTTGTCAGCTCTCCCCTATCCCTGCTTGCTGCTGAATAAGAGTTTTTGAAAGTGGTAATTTCATTAAGGACATTGTGAAATTCTGGTTTTCATTGTTACAGGACTCCAGAAGGACTGTCAATCGTAAGCTACCTTAGTGTTATTTAGCGGAGCTGTAATATTTCTAGAAATACAAGACATCCCTATTAAACAATAAGACAAGGGGGAATGGCTTTAAATGACAGGAGGGTAGATTTGCATTAGATATTAGAAAGAAGTTCTCCACTGTGAAGGTGGTGAGGCACTGGCACAGGTTGCCCAGAGAAACTGTGGCTGCCTCATCCCTGACAGTGTTCAAGGCCAGGCTGGATAGGGCCTGCTCTGTTGGAAGGTGTCCCTGGCATGGCAGCGGGGGGTGGAACTAGATGATCTTAAGGTTGCTTTTAACACAAACTGTTCTGTGAATACAGCATGCTTTCTGGATTGGTATTGAAGCTTGGACTAGATGTGTCGCAACAAGACTGAAAACTCTTATTGCAAGTTAAAACTGCAGAGACACTGTGCTGCTGACAGTGCTTTCCAGTGGAGTAGAGCCTGTCTTGGCTCCCTAGGAATTCTGCGAGGAGAGTTTGGTGTCTTGAGTTTGGGATGGTTGCTTTGTCTTTCAGCTGTTGGCTAGTTTGCATTGGAAGTGATGGTTATGAGGTGTGTTCCCAGGACAGCAGCCATGCACTGTTGAGGTTATCTTTACTTCCTGCTTTCCTTTTTGAAGCTCTCCAGCCATCCCTCAGGTAATTCACAAAGACCCAAAGTGGAGGTGGGAAGCCAAAGAGGCAGTGCAAGTCTAATAGCCAAGCTGAAGCGTACTTACCTCAGGAAGTGCTTCTGATTGCTGTTGATGAGGTGTGTTGTCATCTTTTAGGAGCCTGATTCTTTCCTCTTCACAGTGGGGGGAGGCATCATAACCAGGCTTCATTAAGGCAAGGTGAAGGTTTGTCTTTTAACTGCTCTCTGTTAGTAGGTGTGTGTGACAGGGTGACTCCCCTTGAGATGAGTTTTTCCAGGGCAGATGCCATAAGCAGAACATCATAAGGAAATGTCACTTTTCACACTTCTCCAGTTGTGTTCAGAAACAAATTGCTGGCAATTGTATTTCGGAATGAGCCTGGGTTTACGAACCTGTGCTTGGGTTCCCTGAGCTCTCCTCCCAGTCTGGCAACTTAGGAGTGGGAGAGTACTGGGACAGTATGGGAGCTAAGTGGGAAGGCACTGAGCCGCAGGCAGTGCAAACCTCCAAGCTCTGGTGGTAGCTGAGCAGCCTCCAAGGGCTTGTGCTTTCCTTGTTCATACCACATAACTTGCAGCAGCAACTCTTGTTAGCCCCCACTCAGGTTGCTGCTTTGTGCAGCTATGTTAGCTCTTGTGAGCCATGTTGAGAGGTTAATCGAAACTTGTCATTTATTTATGATGGTAGAAATAGTTAAACAAAGGTTTGGGGAAGTGATAGATTTGGGGATCAGTGCAGTGCAAAGATTAAAAAAGAATGTAGTGAAGTGAATCACTTCTGTGTGGTAAACTTCTGAAAGAAGCCAAGTGAAATCTTTGTGCTGTGATACTGGCTTCATGAAGATGGTTTACCCTGGCTCATCTCATTAGAGATTTCAGTGCACAGCTGTCTGCAGGCATATACATCTTTTATAGTATACATGAAAGTCCTGTGTGTTATTGTAGCAGAAATTGTGATACCTAATAAGCCTGGTGGGTGCAGCTTTCAAATTGAGCTGGATGTGTAATTTTAGACTCTTGCATTCAACTGTGATGTGAAGCAGCAAAAATAGATACATTAGATACGTAAGCTTTATGCTCTTTTCTTTTTTACGTATTGCAAAAGATATATTTGCATATATTTTGATTTTTCTGTCTGCCTTTGGCTATCATTCTGAAGGTGAAAATGAAATCCTACATATGACTGGTTCATCAGGATATCAGCTAGAGTCCTGCTGTGCTGCAGATTTGGCTCTGGGGCAGTCTGGAAAGAATTTATTATAGGGAGATACCATATTCAGTGCTGGTCCTGATCGTCCCCCACCTCCTGCCTGATATGTGGAAAATAACATCAGTACATTAAAACTGAGGTCTGTTAGCATTTTTAGAAACACGTTTCAATTATTTGAACCAAAACTGCTGTCAGGGCTCTTAAATTAAAATCTTCATGTGGAGATTTGCCTTGCTTGTTTTCTTCTTGGCAAGTCTCAATTGAATCTGAATTTATCAGCCTTATTTATGAAAATCTCAAAAAGTCAAGTATTTTTCAGGTTAGGAAAAGCTAAGAAGTCAAAAGACAAGTTTGAATGCACTTACGAATTCTGGTTCCAAGTATTTGGCCAATAAATTTTGTAGGTTTGATTTTTAAATTTTCTGGTTAAATGTGTTTTAATTTGAATATCTTAACATTTTTAGTACATTCGGTTCTTTATGTAAGTTGGGCTGATTTTTCACAATTTGTTGTGTTTTGAAAATACAGATGTTA
>JBCJKH010059428.1:5730-21010 GCA_039877255.1 Loriculus beryllinus | reverse complement strand
AATTCTTTCCTGTTAGGGTGGTGAGGCACTGGAATGGGTTGCCCAAGGAAGTTGTGAGTGCTCCATCCCTGACAGTGGTCAAGGCCAGGTTGGAAGAAGCCTTGGGAGGCACGGTTTAGTGTGAGGTGTCCCTGCTTATGGCAGGTGGGTTGGAACTAGATGATCTTAAGGTCCTTTACAACCCTAACGATTCTATGATTCTATGATTTTGTGATGCATACCTGGACAGAAAAAAATTCAAGATTTCTCTTGTGGTTATACTTCTAATTAAACAATGTAAAATAGAATTTATAACTGTCTAAGCAGAATAGATAATTCAGTAAACGGCTTATAAGATAACGTTTGCAATAGCTTGCTTATAATTAGTATGACTTTTTCAATATTCTTAAGGAAACTCTGAAGTGTGTTATTCATGTCTGGAAGATAATGTTGTTTTATTAACTCTGGAACCTCTATGGAACTGATGATCTTTCTTGCTAAGCCAAAATAAAAATGTTTAAAAATGAGTTTAGAGTTAGCAAAGTATAGTTATTACCAAGTAAATTCCAATTAAACATCTCCAAGAGAAGTTTTTCAATTGTCTTTGTTCTGAAATGAGGGGAAAATTGTAAATATATTCTTAAAAGCCTAATCTTTCAGCATTTTTTCCCTATCAGAAGACTTAGAAGCAAAACAATTCCTCCCACTCATCCCTCAACCCCGCTGTTTCTCAAAAAAAAACCCTCCAAAAAACCCCAACAAACCCTAAATGTGAGAAAAACAACGCTTTTTATATCTCATGAAAGAGTGAAAGATCTAAGAAAAGTTAATAACTGAGAAGATAGCTGAAAATTATTCAAGTTAGGTTCTAAGTAAACAATTATTATTTTCTAACTGAATAGATTCATTTGCATTTCGGGGAGGGTTAGGTAGAAACAATAAATAAATAAATTTCTATTCTAATGCTAGCAAGCTTTCACAGTAATGCTTTTTTCATGATTCCTGAAATCAAGTCTCTTTCTTTGCCTCATTTTAACAGAATGATTTAATATACCACATAGAAACTGAAGTTTATCATACTAAGAATAGTGTGGGATGTAATTTCTGTTTCTTGAGTGTGTATGTTTTCAAATAAAAAAGTATTAAAGATGGATTTGCCCAAAGAAAATTTTCACTAGGTTACACATTCAGAGGTTTGGAGGAACATAAAATTAATAGAGAAGACTCAATGAGAAGACATTTAATAATACTTTTTGAAATAAAAGAAATACTGAATTGTTATAATATTCTATTGACTCAAAAAAAAAGATGATACATTCTTCTGAATAAGAGATTAAGAATTAACTGCTGTGGGAAAATACCATGTGAAAAATGGTATTTTTTTTGATAAATATACATGCCATTGAAACTAGGAATGTTACTGAAATTAAAATATTTAATCTGTATCTGAGTGACTATGACATTATTGCCTCTGGTTCTTCTTATCTCAGAAATTATGAATAAAAGTTGCTAAAAAGGAAAAAGTTCATTTTTGCACTGTGGAGCCCTTATTCTGCCTTTGGATGAAAAGGAAGACATGGGATACATCTTCATAAAAATGACAAATGCTGAGGTTGAATGAAAATTTCTCACAACCTGTTATAGTTTCGTTAATTTCTGGTTCATTTCCATAGTTATGTTTCAAGTAACCTAAATGCCCATTTTCTTCAATCAATCTCTGCATTCAGATTGGAAATAAATTCAGAAGTATGCACATGTTTTCCTGGATATTTTTTTTTCTCTGTTTTTGTATATATATATATATTAGAGGATTCCTTGGTTCTCTGTAGCCCTGGAATCATTTTAAGATGAGTTATAAAAGAAGAGAGATCTATTAATAGAAACTCCAAATGTCAGATCACTTTTTAATCCTGGCTGTAGGGACCATTTGATTGTTTTTCTGTCTGACATTTTTGGCTAGTAGCAGCCAATAATTGTTAATGGAAAAGTAAGCTGAACCTTTCTCCTCTAACTAAACACGTCCAGTTCCTTCTGGAAAATAAACATTGTTAGCAAAGGAAGACAAGCAGGAAACTGCCAAATATTAGATTAATTTTGTTTCATTTATGTGTTCTGCAAACAAAATGGTAGCACCTCTTCCTTCCCTTCTTCCCATTTTCAGTTCCTTCTCCTGTTCCTGTGCCAGGGAGTGGGAAGAAGAAACACCCACAGTATTTGTTTCAAAAGGCTTGGGGGAAATATCTGTGAAAGTTTTGAGAGAGCAGATTTAAAGATGATTAGAATGGGTTGCTTTGGTTTGATGTGCTCACTGGGATCCAGAAGTGTTATGTATAATGACCAGGCTGGAACTGCAACAATTTTTTCAGCTATGAACATAACCCAGGCTTGTTTTTTGCAAAGCAAAGATGGAACCTATATAAGACCAT
Organism: Loriculus beryllinus; assembly: GCA_039877255.1. NCBI lineage: Eukaryota > Metazoa > Chordata > Aves > Psittaciformes > Psittacidae > Loriculus > Loriculus beryllinus. Next base: position 18,605 of record JBCJKH010059428.1, on the reverse strand, counting down.
AATTTTGGAGCTTGTACTGGAGACATAGTCCTAAAGACAACATTCTCTCTCTCTTAAGAATGCTCTTACATTGCTAAATATTCATAATCAAGACATTCTCAATATTACTAACAATTTCATGGTTCTTTTAAATTTATTATCCTTTCTGCTTTCTTGCTTTTTCATGCTACACTGCTGTCTCCGAAAACACTCCTTTTTGCATTTGTCACCACATAAACACAGTTTAATTTATTTTTTTTCAAACTAACTAATTGTAGGAACACTGTGAGAACTTTCACAGTTCTGCTGACCAGTTTAAGAAAGCATTCTCATTTTTCTTCAGGACTAAAACTTTCTTGAGTTAGACCTCAGGATACTACCCTATGAGGAAGAGTTCAGTAATTTAATTTTTGACGCTACACTACATTAGCAAAATATTGCAAAAAAAATTATTTACTTTTGGCACTTATTCCATGAGAAAATTTACCAAATCAGCAGCGACACAGATGTCATGATGTCTACAGCTGATTATGAGCTGCTTCCCTTCTACAATAACACACTTTTAAACTGAAAACTGTTGGTAGTAGAGACACCATGTACGAATGTGGTCCAGGGAAACCTACTTATACAGTGCACTTTGCTAGAGATGTTGCTGCTTTTCAGTAACACTGTTGCACTGCACCTTTATAACGTTTGAATTTTTTCTTCTTGGACACTGTCCTATCTGTGGCAATAATACGTTATCTTTCTTCCTCTGCCCACACAAGGCAATATTAGATTTATACTATTCAGACAAAACATACAAGAACACTGGTCAGAAGTAGATATTAAAGAATGAAGTTATTTACAAGAAAACATTGAGATCTCCTAAGTGAAATATGACTCTTGCAAAAGATTAGGAGACAAGGAACTTGAGCAGGATCACAAAGCCAAAAAGACTGAAAGAGCTTCTCTTTTAACAGCACATTTGTGTGCTAATAGGAGGAAATTGCCAGTGTAAAATGCAACGCCTTCACAGGTATCTACTCTCCACGTTTAGCATCTAGTGAGTTCACAGGCTTTATCCTGCTCAATCATTTCTTTTTTCATTTGGGTTGTTTGCATTTTTTACTATTTTTCATAAGCTTTTGTCTTCAAGTCTAATGTCGCTATATGAAGTCAGAGAGCAATAATTTTCAAGCTCAACAGTAATCCTTTCTCTTGAGGATTCAAGATTTCTACTAATGGAAGCAGAATAATTTCTGAGGGAATATTTTGAACTCTTTAACAAGAGTAAAGAATGAGCTGATATTCATTAACTTCCAGGTTTTTTGTTTGAAAGTAAAGAATACAAATCACTTAGAAGACAGATGTGAGAAAAGTGCGACACAGGAAGGTACTTAAGCTCAGAAAATTACTTCTAAGTGACTATGCAAATTTAGTTAGTTTTTTTGTTTTTTTTTTAAGAAGAGTCACCTCTCTTGCAACACACCTGAAAGGAATATACTGGATAATATACATTAAACAAAATGTTATTGATTTTCCTTTATATAGCTTAGGTAAGTCAAATACAGATATTATAAAGCATATGTAATGTACCATTCAGCAAAATTACTAACCCAATACCTCTTTGCGCATCAAGGAATATAAATGTCCAGATAAACGTCTGAAAGACAAAAGGACCCATTTCATACTCTAGAGAATGGTGAAGGTACAAGATCTCTATCAAAGTGGATTATTCTTTTCATGGAATAAGAGAAAACAGGAAAAAAAAAACCCAAACACAAGAAGTTGGATGGCACGTTTTTATAAATCACAAATCTCTTTAAAGAGACATTTGTAAGACAAGTGAGATTTTAATGTTTTGTTTTAGCAATTAATATTTTTAAGACAGGTGCATTTTTTGATTATGTTTAGATCATACCTCTTTGTTCAATTGCATTTGTTCATGCTATTCATTCATTTACTCATGAAAAAAAGTGATTTTGTTAGGATCTGGTGATAGAAAGGACTGATCAACCTGTACTTCATATCTGCAGAATGGTGAAAATTTCTGCAAAAGGGCATTGCAGACTCACACACGTCCCAGTGGCTGTTTTGAAATAGCTGGGTAGGAAATACATTAAAAGTGAACTAGGTGCAGAGGTCTATGTGGATAAGAAAAAAAATAATGATCTTCAGAAACATTTACCTTTTCATCCAGTCCATCTGAATTCAGCATGTTTTAAGGAAGAACCAAAAATGAGTGGTTGTTTACCAGGCTACATAATACAGACCTGTGTGTCTCATCAATGATGTGTGATAATTCTATTACCTAATCCACCATCTTAATTGGCAGAGCTGTTCCTGCTTGCCTCGACAGTGTCATGTCCATTTTACACGGTGTGGTTTGCTTGGAGCTGTTCATCAGTTCTCAGCTACTGTCTCCTCACAGCAGATATATTACTTTAATCGTCCTAGGGAGAATTTCACTCTCAAAGTATGAGCTATGTAACAGTAGTCCTATTTCTTATCCTTTCCACATGCTTCTGTCTCCCCTAGTGCTTATTAGAATTTGTGTGTCACTACACAGATGTACTCAGTCCTTTTGATAGTTATTCCTATTTTCAGTTCAAATGTTGATGTTTGAGTATCAACTGCAATATCTCAAGTCTATGAAAAATTTATCAATCATTCATCAAATTGCAGCCTAGACTGCAACATGTTTTACTAGCAGCATATAGAAAGAAATATGGTTTCTCTCTCTGTACATTTTTTATTTCTTTTCTTAATTACTAATTAAATTATTTAGAAAAATGAAACAAAAATTATGTAGATCATTTTGACAACTCATGAACTGCAGTGCAAAATAGGATGCTTATGAGATTGTCTCTGTACGTTGGCCTACCAGGAGAAATATTGCATATGCTTTCTAAGTTACTTCAGTAGCAAAATCATGTGTGATGCCTTTCTTGATACATCATTGCACGAATACTGTATAGCAAATTAAATAAAAAAGAGATTGGTACTTGGTTTTCTCACACTTCTGGTATTGAACTGGCACATGTGGTTTTATACTTCGCCTTATTTATATGCTCAGGTCTCAAAAGACCCAAAGACTGACTACTTCTTTGGATCATAAAAATATGGCTACTGCTGACTTTCCACATACGTAAGAATATCCATTTATCTTGTTGCTCTTTTTCCTGTGTCAATTAAGTTGCCATGCTCAACAAGTCTGACAAATATTCCAAGGTGATGTTGCTCCATTTGTATTTCTGAAGTTAATTCCCAATTGACTGAACAGTGTAGAAAAATTTAGCAGTTTGTTTCTCTTGGTTTACATTTTCTAGTGCTGAGTTGGTTGTTGGTCACTGAAAATTTTGAGAGATGCACAGGAACAAGAAGTGTTAGTCAACCTAAATGTCAGACAAAATACACATTCAGGGGTTTAAAGCCTCCCTGAGAACACAATCCAAACTTTTGGAATATATTTACAATAGTATTTGTAAAACACTAAACCAAGGTATTGACAGCTTCTCTGCCCACTGTTGTGCACTTGTAAAACAATGTTTAACTAATAAAGTTTAAAAAGTCTTGAAAATTATGAAGAAAACCCCCAAAACATAAAATCATGTAATTACACCCATTCAACAGTACAAAAGAATGTTTTAAATGTCAACAACTTTTGTTCTCATACTAACAAAAGCAAACCCAATGTTGTTCAGTAAAACTAAATACTGTTTTTAAATATTGCAAATCAATGACTTATAGACAAGTGAGCTCATCCTGCTAATCTATAGCCTTTTGAACCATTATAAGTTCCTCTGAATATACAAACTAAGTATCTTGCTGCACATTGATCCTGCAACAAAAAATATTAATTTTTAAGGGAAAGAACTTTTATATATTTACTTGGACTAATTCACTACTTAAACTGGGTTAATACGGTGAAGCTTTTTCCATGCTAGGGGGGCTGGAACCAGGTGATCTTAAGGTTCTTTCCAACCCTAACCATTCTATGATACCAACTACATATTTAGTGAGAGCATATTGCTACACACAGCAGGAGCCCTGAGAGAAATGTATTTATAGAATAAAACACTTGTTTACTTCATTTGCTATACAAAATACATTGACACACATACAAAGCCCTTGAAATGCAGATGTGTGAACACTGTATATTTTAAAAGGTTTTCCCATTGTAGTAGCTCTAATTGCCTAAGAACTTTACCTTTATGATTCAAATATTATTTCCATGCTATGATCCAGATAGTTTTAAAAGCTTGCAGAGGTTTGATGCTAAATTTATTTATTTTTTATGTAACTTCTAATAACCAACACAAATTTATATTATGAACAAATAGTATCTTACACCTTTAATTGGGAAAACTGGAAATTCAGAGTAATGTTTGTCTCCCAGTCTACCAACTGAAATCATCAACTGCCATGCTCTCCTTTCTAGAAGAAAAAAATGCATTAGCTGTTGCTAAGTTACACTGAATACCCATTGAATTACACATGAAACCTATGTTAATTCCAAATACGGTCATTATGAGTGGCAATATTTCAAAGAATACTGAATAGATTCGAATAATAGAAGACCAAATTAAAGAGCTGCTGTCACTTTTTGCTACATTTTCTTCAGTCTTTCTGGACTATTTTTTAAAGATAACTTAGCTGTCAGGTAAAAAAAAAAAATTATATATATATATATATAATTAAATAGTCTTATTGGTTCTTTTACAGTACAAGCCAGTTCTCTGCCTCTGTGGTACGGGGGGCAACTAAAATTTCAAAGTACAAACCAGAGAACGAAAACAAGAAAGAAAGCTGGACTGTGCTGATATATATACTAAATTCAACCACAAAACAGCTGTATGTTTCTGTGCTTTTAAAGCATGTTCTAACTTGTCACTGTTTCTTTTGTCACTGCTGAAATTATGCTTTGGACCGATCCCAAGGAAGTTTTAAAGTAGGAAACCTCATACCAAGCAGATGATAGTAATTACTCCTTGCTGACATGGTCCTGACACTTCTTTTTGTGGCTCAGTAAGTTGGAGCAGCTCTGACACTTCTGCAGCAGGCCAGAGCTACATCCACTTCCAGTACTTTCTTATGCAGAAGTACTGTATTTCAAGAATGCAAGAAAAAGAAGCCTAAACTATGTTCGCAATGAAGTAATATAAATTTGTCAGTGAGTTATATGCCGTAGTTGCTCCAGTAGTATGAACTGAAATCAAGAGATCACATCCAGGCCTTTGTCTTATGCTTCGGTGGCCTTCCTAGTTATACCTGCTTGGACTGCCCACGAGGCCAAGGAAATTACATAGGACATTTATAAATTCACAAATATATATTCTTAGAAACGTAGCTTAAGATGCTCCCACTGGGAGCCAGAAGTGGAAAGACTTCCTATGCTTCAAATAAAGGAATGATAGAGGTTGTTACCCAGTTATATATAAGGCATGTCCTCCATTACTGTGAGAGCACCGGAGATGACAGTGCTCTTATTAATAACTGCATCAATGCATATCATATTGTCTTCAGCTAAAATTCTTTTGCAACTGAGACGAATATTGCTATTTGCCCTCGTAAGCCATATACCTGTGCCTATGATAGTTCTAGTGTGTCGCTGCCAACAAAGCTGCAGTCCTTATAGAGTCTGCCCTCTCTTTGCCTGGTATTTCAGATCACAGGTTCTGGTTCCATGGAATTCACATATCTGTACTAGTAAGAGTATTGTCCAGACCATAACAAGTGTCAGAAAATACCATTTAATAGATTCCATAAGATCTGTTTTACTCTACCAGTACAATTACACCACGAGTTTGCCACTTATAACTCACACTTTAGAACAGAATAAACTATTTCAGTTGGAAGGGGCCCACAATGATTGTCTAGTCCAACTGCCTGAACAATTCAGGGCTGACCAAGTTAAAACACATTAACGATGTTGTCCAAATGCCTCAATAACTGACAGGCTTGGAGCATCGACCACCTCTCTAGGAAACCTGTTCCAATGTTTGACCACCCTCTTGGTAAAGAAATGCTTCCAAGTGTTCAGCCTAAATCTCTCCTGGCACAGCTTTGACCATTCCTAGATGTCCAATTGTTAGATAACACGAAGAGATCAGGACTTCCCTTCCCACTCTCCCTTCATAGGCAGCTGTAGAGAGCAATGAGGTCTCCCCCAGCCTCTTCTTCTCCAGACTGGACAAGCCCAGTTTCTTTGGCAGCTTATCTTACGACATGCCTTTCAGCACTCTGCTAAAAGTGGTACAGCAACCCTTCTGAAAAGTGTGAGTCTGATGTTTCTTTCTCATTTTATCAATCACCAAGGTCCATTGTACTATGTCATGATTTACAGCTCTTGTTTGTTAAAAGAATTGCAAAAGAAAATCGCTGGTTAGACCTCTGTCACTCAGAAGAGTGAAGATGTGTTTAAGGAGTTTAGCAAACAGAGGTTAAGGATTAACTATTTGAATGTAATATTCAGGTAGGCCATTGATCACACAACTGATAGCACAGACTGCAGATGGCAGGAGTGCAAATCTGGTCACTCCCAAATTCTCCAAAACATATGCCAAAGCATAGTTTAGTCCATGATCCAAAATGCAAATATCACACCTGGAAATTGTCATAATTTGACTCACTGCAGTGCTGACAAACATACTGCTTTGTTCAGGTATTTAGAAGGATGAGTATAACAAGCTATCAGCAAATAGCAGTTTTCCTGATGCTCAAGTAGAGCACTTGCCAATTCTTGTCAGAATTCTTTGAAGTGCAGTGCTGACTGCCACAGGTTGTTCACAATCCTGCCTTGGCTAATTTGCACAAATGCCACATTTCCACTTGCATGTCCATATTACATTCATAAAATATGGTTGTTGACCACTTTTAGCATTTTACCATACATTCACAAATACTTTTCAGACTGATTCCACTGAAAATATTAAGTCAGACACAGTCATTCTCTTCAGATAAATCCGCTTTTTGCATTCCAAAAACCTCTGAGAACTTGTCTTTGGACAAGGTAGCTTGACCTTATTTTTGCCTTTGAAAGGTGTAACTTTGTTGCTTTGTAATTTCTTTTTCTTTTATCCTGTGTCCTGACTTCTTGGCAGGTGCTGATAAACACTGTAATATTTTACACATATTTGCTTTACCTCTTTTGTATCACTTCGTTCTGTAAAACTGTTCAAGTGAAGACCTGCAATGAGGGTTTATCTTACACTCCTGTCATTGAGTTTGGAGTTACACCTCTTTTAAGATGAAAATTTCAAGGCTTTGTGTTCCAAAAGCTGACGTTTTCTTAGGAAAACTGTAGCCTTATATGGTGTTCATATACTGCTGGACCTATACAAAAGCTTCTTATTAGTAGCTTACTGTGCTTGCTAGTATTAGTAAAATATGTCTTTCTGTGCTGCCATTCCTTGAATTCTTTCTCCAGTTATGCTTGTCTTATAGATGCATAGAAAGTGTCTGTCAGTACTTTGATTATCATTATATTCCATTTTCACTGAATTTCATATTGGGACTTGGGTTTTTTTCAGAAGCAATGGTGTCCTTCAAACTCTGTGCAAATCATTACACTGAAATAACTCATTTCTTGCTTTGCCTTCATTCTTCCAGCACCTGTCTTTTCATTGCTCAGACATGGTCTCTGAGCTTTATTAACCTCACTGTGTATTTTAACTGGTCATCATCTCAAATAAAACTTTCAGCACTTTCGGATGGTGTAGGGACTATTAAATACTACATTGTTTTCAGTGTTTTGGATCAAATATAGTGCTTCTTTTTTTCTAAGGAATGATCAAAGTAATTCATATGTGCTACTCTGATTTGCATTTTGTTGTGATTCAGTTTTAGGTGACATTTCCTGCATCTGTAAACAGTATTTTTTTGTTGTGCATTGTTCCTGCACTGCAATATCCTAAAATGTTATAGAAGTTACTTTGACTTCTATCAGACTTTCTAGCATGTCATTCTCCTGGAATATCTCTTGTGCAATTGAGTACTGTATGCTGAATACTGTTTTGAAGTGCCATCTGAAGAGTGGTGAAAGTGGTTACCTTGCTACTTTATTCTTTCTGATCTGCCTTTACACTTTGGGTCTGATTGACTTGTTCATTTGGAAGTGATATTGCAATCTAAAAAGCAGGGGTGGCAAGTTTTCTCATTTTGTTTCAAATGTTTGCCCCATCTAGTACTTACTTACCTTCTGCAGTCATCAAGCTTACCTCTTTAGGTGGTTCTCACATTTTTCTACTAATAAATACCCAGATATTTAATGCCAGAATTCCTCGTCCTCTTTGGCCCTATCTATTTGTGACAATTCATTTATTACAGGTGACACTGGCAATACAGGTGTAGAAAGTTTGACTTGTCATTGTTCTGGTATATATCCCATGCAACCTAAAACCTCATCAAAATACTACTTTTCTTGTTTTCCTGACTTATGTTTATGGATAACCTGTGTAGACTCCATGAACAGATCTGGCTTTCTTTAATGATTTCATTTCAGGGTTGTTTTGGGTAAGTACTCATTACATAGGTATCTAGTAATTGACACTTTCCTTGAAGATACTATTAATATTTTGTGTCGACTAAATATTCAATAAGTGTGGCAAATCATAGCAATACAAATACTAACAGTTGTGTGCTGTGATCCACTTTTTTCTTAATTCAGTTTCAAGGATGTAATTACTTTGATGTTTTAAACACTCTGTGATTTTTTGGGGGCCCATTTTAAGATGGTAATACACAGCTTTGTAATTCTATACTTCTAAATCTACTTTACAACCAAGGACATAACATGACTGCTGCTGAGTTCCTCTTCTGTGATGAATCTTGCAGTTACATCCCACTGTATGCCTTGTACTGTTCCAATGGTGTGTGCAACACATTCATTCCAGTATCATGACCATCTTCTTTAGGTTTGCACTTGTGGACTAAGACAAAACTGATCCTTGCTGCAGGCCTGTCATGCCTTTGCTGTATTTTTTCTTGGAAAAAAACACATAGCATATACTGAAACTTTCACTCCTTTCTATGTTCTGTGGTTGCTTGCTCGTCCCACCACATGTACGGCATTATTGGCATTAGCAGGAAATCTTATCTGTTCTTCAGATCTCTTACGTATTCTTCTGTTTGGAAACAATTTTGTCCACAGTAATTTTTATTTTAATATCTATTGAGCTTGATCTCATTAGATATGAACTCTTTCATTATTTTATGCTAATCTATAAAATTGATGCAGCCAGTTGCCCCCTTATTGTTACAGTAGGCCTTGGTTCCCTGCACAGAAAACTTCTCAAACTAATGATTGTATTTCTGCTCCTTGAGTTAATTTTAGACATTCATTTCTGCACAGATTGCCTCTATTTGTCCTCAAATGATACCTCAATTACTTTCTTTCATTTGAATAATTTTTTTAGGGGCTTCTGATTTCCAGTTTTGTAAGAACCTTCTTTCATGGTTTTCCACATTCACTGCATGTTTTGTTGTTTTTTGGGTTTTTTTTGTTGGTTTTTTTTCATGACTCTTCTTTTTGTTTTTCAGGTTTCATATGGAAGTATTGACTTCCACAGTGCATGAGAAATATATCTAGATTTTTTTTCCACAAAATATTCAAATGAAGTTCTTTCTTTGATAGTATTGCAGAGGTATTTCACTCTAGAAGATTTTCTGTCAGAAACAGTTATAGAAGCAACATTGCATTTTGTTATGAAATTTGATTTGGTTTGGAATTGCCAATATGTCTGTATCAAATAGTTTTTCAAATCAAGACCAGGTTAATGCAAGGCAAAGAATAGAATCTGAGATATTAGAACATTGATTGATGAGAAATTATCCAGATGATTCTCAAAATGAAGAAAGTAAATAAGAAAATGCAGAGGCGTGGGGTAGATGGGGAATACAACTGAAGAGAGAAAAGAAGGTGTACATTAGGAATAAAGTTGTTCATGTATTCTATGTACTCTTTGTATAACAAAAAAAATCTGATAAAGGAGAAGCTGTATAATTTGGGGTAATTTGCGAGATACTTTAAAAGCTCAAATTCTACTGTAACAATTTCTTACCATCACATTTCCAATCTCCTTCTAAAATGTGTTCTTATTTTATCCTTAAAGGCCTGACAAAAAAGGACCAAATAGTGTTAGCTATTTGATGTTTTGCTCCCAAATGATTTTAAATACATAATAAAGTGGGCTTAGATTATTAAACTCTGCATTTTGCTTATCTCCCAAATTTTCCAGACAAATATTCCCTTTGCAAGGAAAATAAAGTAGACATACCAGATTTTTTTACAAAGATAAATCAAAAAAATACTGGGCTTTCTCTAAGTCTGGTAGCTTTAATCCAGTAGAAATTAAAACTTCATTTATGAAAAAATATTATTATTTAAGTCCAACAGAAAATGATTCCTGCATTGTAGTATGTGAAAAATTTTATAACCACAATCTGTCAAAGTCTAAAGCAGCAAGGGAAACCTTCCATTTTCACTGTTACTTTCAGAACTATAGAATAAAAGTTTTAGGAAGATACAATAATACATGACAGTTCAACATACTTAATATTTAATCTAGGATTATCAAATTAAAACCTTGATTTTATAATAACAGTCCTGCTGTGCATTATAATTTCTTTCAGCAGATAAGATCCTTGAGGGAAGTTTGCTTCCTTGCATAGGTCTAATAATTACCTGTTCTCTATCTTGAATGACACGTCAGATCATGATCTTTGTTTATTCATTATTCCTCAGATTTTAACATTTTGATTAATTTTTAATCCACCATTGTCTAAAGTCTAAACACCAATACCTTTTCTGCTTCATAAGTGACAGAAATTTCTAAGCGCTTCAAAGCAGTGCATTTATTGAGTCCATTTGCTTTCTACCATCCTGAAAGAAATACTTTCTCGTTCACACAGCTGGGCATTTCAGGAAATACTGTATCAATAAATAAACAATCACACTTCCCATCCCGTACCCCCAACCAGTCCCTCTGGGCTTGAAGAGTTGCATATAACCTCCCTGTAATAACTGAATTTCAAAACATTGCTATTATAAACCCTGTTTGCTTTTTATCCTTAGGACCTGACACATGCAATTTTCCTCTCTTGATTGTAGTCATTGTGTTGAGGTGAGAGCCAGAGCACAAGACAGAAACTGCCCAATAAATATCATCCTTCCTCTATCATTCTCACTGTCAAGAATATCTGGGATGAATGCCTTGGCTTTGTCTTGCAGAATAAATAACAACTTGATTCCTTTTTTAAGGGCACATTTTCAATTACTTTTCCCAGGTTTTATTAGAAAGAGATTTCCAGCTCTTCTCAGCAGCACAGAGCCAGAAAAAAGAGGAAAGTCCTAGAATTATGAACATGAAACTGTAAGTTATTGAGTAAACAAACATGAGGTGTTGCAGTTTTATTGCATGAGATTCAGCCAGAGAATGAATTTTTGAGAGGGATGACTTGTGGAAATGCCAAATAGTAACACTCTCTACATTCATGACCCTATCCAAATTTTAGCCCTGGCAGCCGCTTTTGTGAATGACTTAAAGCCCAGCTCATATTCATCAAGTTTTAAATCAGCGTATCAGTGGGAACAAATCAGCATCTCTTCTTCTACCACCAGTCTTTTCAGACTTCTTGCTTAATTATCATGATTGTTGCACAGGATTAAAACTATTTTTGTGTCAAGATCAAGGTTAAATAACTGTAATTTGACTATTCGTTGAATACCATCAAATAAGATACTTTTTTTCCAAAGCCAATTGACTATCTTACTACGGTACTGTATCAAGTCCAATTACTCACACAGCAGACGGCTCTATATGACTCCAGCTAGGCTTATAACATATTAAACAAGGCCTAACCATTTCTGCTATTACTTTCCAAAATGCCAGGTGCACTGTAAAAATGCAGACATATTGATACAGTTGAATAAGTGATAGCCAAACTATGACTCTGCAGCCTTGTTTGATGTTTTCTCAGACATTTGTGCTAAACTTTACCCTACTGTTCATTGTCATAAAGAACCTGGGGAACACAGATGTCTTTTCTGAAGTGCATTTCCATTCTTTTTTGGGTTTTGGGCCTCTGGCATCAGCTTAGTGCATCATGAACAGTAAGCTGAAAAGCAAACATTGGCAAGAAGAGGAACACAAGAAAAATGAGAGAATGAAATGTAAAAGGTGCTAAAAGGCGGAAAAAATAGGAAGAAGAGTGTAATTGAAAGAAAAAAATCAGTGTAATATCAAAAATTAAAAAAAAAGGAAAATGAAAACTTGAGAACGGTAAAAAATTATTGAGGATATCATAAATAAATTTGGCTCACCCTGGGTATTTTACAGTGTAGTGAGATGTCTTCACTGGATTCTGAAAGAATTGCAGGCACACAGCAATATATCACAGACAAAATCACTCTTTTACTTAGACATCAAGCATCATGTCCCCATTGGCAGTAAGAAAATATTTTTTCCCAATAATAGTAATAATTTTCTAATAATACTAAATTTTCTGTTGGCACTGGGTTGCAGAGATTCTCTGTATGTATGTCTACATGCCATGCCCTTTACTAAGGACACTCATTCATTTCCAAAAGAAGTCATTAAAAGCCCCCATCTTGAAAGAAAAATATAAAAGTACTGTAAAACATGCAGATATGTGCTTTCATGTCTGTATGTGCAGATATTTGTAATCAAGGATGAAAAAGGTAATAGTATTCCTCATTCCTTTTTTTCTTTAAGTGCTTGTTTGTATGTCACTTTCTTCTTGGAAGTATTTTAGAATCATAGAAACATAGAATTGTTAGGGTTGGAAAGGACCTTAAGATCATCTAGTTCCAACCCACCTGCCATAAGCAGGGACACCCCACACTAAACCATGCCTCCCAAGGCTTCGTCCAACCTGGCCTTGAACACTGCCAG
>JBCJKH010059427.1:0-15580 GCA_039877255.1 Loriculus beryllinus | reverse complement strand
AATTTATTCTGCACAGTGTAGAAAATAGAGTCAAGAAAGCGTGTTGAAACAGTGAGCTCTTCTTAGCAGTCTTACTTAAAACATAAATATGTTTTAATATAATGAACAACTTCCTACATAGTTAATAACAAAGCAGAAAAAACAATACTTTGTCATTTCAGACAGGCTTTATTATTTTGTTCTACAGTAAATCTGGCAACTGTTTACAGACTTTGACTGCTTTATAGTTTCAAAGAAGTGTTTGGCAACATTATCAAGCTAATGGCAGAATTCAGATCTTTTAGAGTCATTTTAGTTAATTCCACAAATCAAGATTGGATTTTGTCCTGTGTTTTAATTACTGACTATGAACACCCTCCTTAAAATAGTAATCCTTTACAGTAATTCTGTTTCATATTTGGGCTTCCCAGAACATACAGGATATATTTAGGACGGGTGTGTGTGTTTGACAGTGGAAATACTTCTATAAGAGAGTATGTTGTTGGGTTTCTCAAAGAATAAATAATGCATTCCATAATATAGAATTCTGGCATGGCATTAACAAGAGACTGTGTTGCTCTCTATGTACGTATTCTTAACACCAGTCATCAGTGAAGGAATGGCAACAATTACTTATAATTGTGCAATTTATAAAGCATCTTTCCAAGAACATTTAAGGAAGTATGGAAGAAATGAACTGCAAGCTCAAATGAATAGGAGGAGTCAAAACATGTCATGGGAGGCACAAACCCAGGGGCCAGAGCAGAGGCATTGCGTGTGCACTGAAGGGAGCTGTTGGATTTAAGGGAAAAAAGATCCACAGTAGAGGTGATGGGAAAATCAGAGACAGGTTGGAGGATTCCCAGAGAGAATGAACTGATGAGTTTGAATCAAAGGAAATCTGTTACAGTGACTGTGCACAGGTATTTTATAATGAATGATAAAATGGCATTTATTTTTTGTATTCTAATCTACAATATAAGTAATTTGGTCTCTCGATACCAATATATGAAAAGATGCCACTGGAACAGATTATTTGTCTTCCTCTTTTGACTGTGATTGTCATGGAGATTCTTTCTTATTGTTGAATATGTTCTTGTAATTATTTTGAAAATGGCATTCTTAAACAACAGCTTCTCATTGTGTGTGCAATATCTCGCTTTTAGTAGATCATATACTTCTGCAGAAGTAATTGTTTCTTAATGATATTCTTTTTCTAAAAGAAAAAAAATTACAGAAATTTTTATGCAGAAACTGTTTTGCATGTTCATGGCATTACTGTGTCCCATTTCTACCTTTCCTTCTCATCCTCACTTAGCAAGATAGAGATTTGATTTCATTACCTGTGTACTGGGAATATTTAAATAATAATAAAACCAGCTAATTATAAGATTATTTATCTCTAAAGAAGCTTCCCATGTAATGAAGTTTATTTGATTCCTTTGGCTGTAATAAATGCTTCTCTTGCTTTCAGTTCTGAATAGATGTACTTAAGCCTAAAATTAAAAATCTACTTCTGTACGATAGTTAGCTTCCCACACCCCATTGTAATTGCTTCTCAGGAAATGCTTAGTATCTCTTAGTGTTAACCCGTGCATACTGTTTCCTTGGCTTGCATAGGGTATTTCAAAGTATTTTTGCTTTGTGGTAGTTCAGCCTACTCTGGTTAGCATCTTTCCATGTATGACTGAGTGTGATGGGAGGATGGATCCTCAGGGAACTGAGCATTGTGGTGGAAAGTGCATAGGTCTTTAGGTCCCGTAGAGGTATGGAAATGAGATGCCCACAATCACTCTTCCCCTAGTGGGTCTTCAGGAGGCTCTGAAGGGGCCAAGAGAGCAGGACTGATGATGAAATTCAGGAGGTCCTGTCTGCACTCACAGGGTTTTACAGTGGAGTGAAAGCTTCCCTTTTAAAGCAGATCCTGGGACCATCTGTCCTACAGAGGCGCTGAATGCCCTGAGGGGAAATAGCTACTTCGGCTGAATTTTGAGATAAATAAGGGAAGCCACCGGTTTGATTTAAAACAGAAATGGTGAAGTAGCAGCTTAAATGAGTAGAACTGTTTTTAAATAATGGCTTAGTTTTGCCAATCTACTACTTGTTAAGATTGATAAACATTACTGGAAAGATTCTTGAGGGCTTCTGTTTATTTCCAGGTTTTCAAGAGAAATCTTTCTTTCTGTATTTACGCAGTCTTTCTGAAAACCTAGATTTCTGAGCTGTACTCAAAAAACCCTCCAAACAAAACAGAACATGTAATTACAACATCGTAGCTCCAAAATGCACCAGGTCTGCCCAGAAAGTTTTCCTTGTTCTGAGTAAGCAACTCTGGGTAATTTAAAGAACCTCTGAACATAATTTATGCAGACACTTAGATTTTCTTGGACCCTATGGTCACATTTTCACTCAGGATCAAAATGGATTGCTCATTTATAACTGAGCAGTGAGACACCTGGCTATCGGCAAGTCTGTTCACACCTGTTATACACAGATAATAATAAAGTTACTGAAAAGATGATTTAAATTATCACGCCTGAATATGTTTTATAGATTAGGTGTCTCAGGCTTGGAATTACTCCTGGGTAAGACTGAAATTGATCTTTGCAAACAAGGCATGCTTCTTGTATGGGAACTGTTATCGGTATCTTGAACTGATGTATCACTGTACATGAACTAGAAAGTCCAGGGAATTATCTCAAACCTTATCCCCTTAATCTCAAATACAGGGTTTTACACAGAAATCATTTTGTCTCTGTTCGGAGTAAGAACAAAGCAGCTTTTTCATATGAGCATAAGTTCACGTTGGAAGGGACCTCAGGGAATCTCTAGTCCAACTTCCAGTCCAAAGCAGCATCAGCAAAAATATCAGGTCAGGTTGCTTAGGGCAGTATGCAGTCTTGAAAATGTTTGAGGATGGAGACTGCACAGCCTCTCTGGGCAATGCCTGGCTGTCCTTATGTCCAGTCAAAAACTCTCATTTCAGTTTAAGTCTGCTGTCCCGATCCCTCCAGCCACACTGCTGTAAGGAGTCTGGCTCTGTATTCTTGATAACCTTGTCATAGCTGTTGGAAGCAGCTATTTCCCTGTTTGAGACAAAAATGGAGACATTACTCAAGCCTTTTTAAAAGAACAGAAAATTTTGGTAAGTAGGTTAACACTTAGAATAAGACATCAAGGTTTTCTTCCCAGAAAATTCTGTAATGTGTTTTTCCTTAATAACAATAAACAAGCAGATACCATTTGACTGTGGTCTAGTAGATGTTTACAGGTTTATATTTGTTGCTGTATGTTTTCCTAATATGTTAGGAGAGAAAGTAAGGGTAGCAGAGGGAAATGTGTCATGGGAAGCTCTGGGACCTGTGGCAGCAGAGAGGGCAAAATGGCAGCGTTTTAGATACTGCTTTGGAATACTCTTGAGTGCCTTCCCTGGTATGACAGTGACTGAGAATAGGTCCAATGGAGCATATAGTGTTTACATCCCTCCAGCCTCTTCCCTGGGGGATGGGGCAGGAAAAGGAGAGGGAAGGAAGCGAGGGATGATTGATGGGTTTTGAAAAGCTTTTCCCTGCGAGGGAAAGGTGTGGTCACTCTATGCATCTCCAGCTAACAAAGCCCTCCTGTAGGTGTAGCAGACCTAAGCTTTGTCACCCCTTTGGTGACCGGAACACTGGGCAGAAAAAGATTGTTGTTAATTTCCGTTTGGGAATACAGATTTGAGCAGAAGTAGCCTGTTACCGTTACAGTTTATACTGCTTTAAGACAGTGTTTCAGCACTGAATCCAATTGTGTCATCTGTGACCGTGGGGCTATAATAAGTAAGACCAGAGCACAGATCGCCTACTGTATGTAGTACATCTCAGGAAGGCATGAGCACACAGCTACATTTCTGTCAAATTAAGCCACAGGTACATGAACATATTAAGCCAATATAACCTGATACTGCTGCCAAAATGAGCAGTCATATCCACCCTCTCGCCCCTGCCTATTTTTGCTCTCATGCTACCTCCTTCGTTACACTGGCACAAGCAGTAGCACAGGCACACAAAGGAAATGATCTGGAAGAAAACTAATCTTGATCAGAGAGAGAAAATAGTAAAAAATGCTTCACCCACAGTCAGCTACTGAACAGTTGCTTCTTTTCTGCAATGATACCAACTGATGTTGTAAGGGAAGTATGAGGCTACAGCCTTAACCAGGCTAGGTAATGTGAATTTGTCCTAGCTTTAAGCCTCTGTGCTACCTTTATGCCAGCAGTGGGAATAAAAATGACCTATGATTCAACATGAAGTTAGCGTAGTACAGATGGATGGTAACTGATCTGGCATAAAGTCTGCTGGTACAAACTTACTCCATCAAACATTTTTCAGTGGCAGTGATCACCATGTGGCTGCAGTGCTTTATATCTAGTACTAGCAGCACTTAAACTTGTGTTACCAAATGAAGGCCAAAGTGAATGAGATCCATTTTAGAACTTCAAAGAGTTAAAAAAAAAAAAAAAAAAAGGAAAGTTACGCAGAATATAGTTCTGCCAATTGATGGTGCTTTCTTGGTGTCAGTTCCACTCAGATGGGCTCTGACCTGTGGTGGCAATATATTAAGATACCAAAATACTCAGTGATTATTTCTAGGGAACTGAGTAACTGAGGATTATGGTTTTCGTAGACGTCAGTGTTGTGAGATGGCACTGTGTTGGACTTTCAGTAATGAACTACCTGGCAATCTTATGTTTCTCTCCAGCTGTTTCCCATTGTCATGTTTGTATACGTGAAATTGGGGCCGCAATATTAGCAGAAAGAGGAAGAGAAACCAAAAGGTGCCTGTTGATGCATGTCCATACCAGAAGGTCTTCTGCAGTGTCACCAATCAGAAACTCAGAGGCTTGACAGAGCTGAAACTCTGGACTTTGTAAAAGCTAGATTACCAGCATCACTAGGTAATGTAAATGTAATAATGTAAACAATGCAGAGCAGTAGTTGACTGAACCTCCTTCTCTCCATGTGCCCCACTCTTGTTGCCTCAGAACCGCAACGTTTCCTAGGCCCAGATTTTGCGAGGAAGGACAGATTTTTCCCTCTGCCCCCAGAGAGCGCCTTTAGGCGCTGGAGAGGGCTATGACCGGCGTTCCTGCCCGTCTCCCCATCCCTCAGTTGCAAGGTTGAGCCCTACGCTGTGTGCTGCGCTCTGTGGGGGTCCGCAGGGGTGTTACACAGCAGCCGGGCACTTGCGACACGTCCGGACCTTTCTCGGGGCCGGCACCGCGCAGGACGCGCCCCGCGGGGGTATGCGCGGCACGCGCATTCCGCCGCGGGGCCGTCGCCCCCCCCCATCCCCCGATCAGGCGCAACCATTGCGCTCCGCGGGGGTGTCCGCCGCCCCGCGCCTCCTCTGGCTCCGCTCCTCCCCTGGTCCCGCGCCCAGCTCTGCACCGCCCCGCGCATCACGGGGGCGGGGCGCGGACGCTGTGCCCACTCCCCGCTGCGGCTCAGCGGGTGTTGGTTTTGTCCCTCCCTTTCTCTTTCTTTCCCTCCCTGTTTCTGGGTGGTGGTTGAGGCCGACGGGAGGTGGGGTAGGCTGGGTTGGGCCGGGCCGGGCCGGGGAAGCCGGCGGCGGTCAATGAGAGCCCGTTGATGGCAGCCGGGGCTGCTGCGGCGGGGTAGGGTCGGCGCGGAGTGGGGCTGGGCGGGGGACCGGAGGGAAGCCAAGAAGCGCAACCGGCGGAGAAGGCACGGAGGCGGGGAGCGCCCTGCAGCCCCGCCGCGCCGCAGTCCGGCGGCCGACAAAGTTGCTCCCCATCTCGAGGGGGAGCCGGGAATCAGGCGGGGCGATGATCTTCCCCAGCAGCAACAGCAGCGCGGCGGGCAGCAGCCGGACCCCGTATCGGAAGCAGGTAAGAGCCAGGGGAGGAAGGGGGGTTGTGGCTTCCCCACCCCAGCTTACACCCCACACCCCTCTCCCGAGATGCTGGGGGAGGAGTGGGGAGAGGGGTGGCGACTCGCCTGAGTTGCAGCCTCTGTGCTGTTGGAGAGCCGGGATGTGCAAAAAGAAACTACTTTCCCTTCGCATCTCCCTCTCCCCCCTCGCCCCCCTTTCCGAAAAGCTGCGCCGTGACCTTGCCGAGTGCCCGGGCAGCCGGCGCCGGGTGACCTTACCGGGCGGCGCGGCTCGGTTCGGCACGGTACGTGCTGCCGCCGAGGCCCGGGCTGCTGCCGGCCTTGCCGAGCTCGGCAACAAGTTAAAAAGGATCCGATGTTGCAACACGGGCCGCGAAGCGAAACTTGGGGCTGGATGGTTTCTGCTCGGCGTGAGATGAGCGGCAGGACGGCGGCGCGCTCTTTCTTTCGAGCGGCTCTCCACAAATCCTCCGCCGCGCCTCGGACTTGCCCCTTTCCCTCCCTAACTCCCCTCCGAAGTGCACAAGGGAAATCCTGTGTGACATTTTATGGGTAGACCGATAGCTCCGATAAACTCGGAGCACTCGCATCTGTGCAGCTGTGCTGAAAGAGGTATTTCTTTGTTTGTTTGTTTGGTCGATGGAAATAAACTAATTGAAATAGCTGGGGCACAGCCTTGCTGGGCCGTTGTCTCCTCGGCTGCGCTTTTCGCTTTTGCCGCCCCTCAAAACGTTGGCTAATTAAGGTTACATTATTTACTGCAAAACGAGTCATTATTGAGTCTTTGACTGATAAAAAAATATACCGTGACTTTTTAAGCTCCTCGGAAAGCGGGCTGTGTGTTTGTGTGCCAGAGGGTAAATGGAGTAGAGGTCACTAACAAGCTCCCGGCTCGACAAAGCGGGCCAAAAATTCTATGGCAGGCCTCTTCCCAGGTGAGGAGGAATCCTCGCGCGTCTGCTGCTCTTCCCAGCTGGAAGACGGAATTAGACAGATTCGATTCACAGTGCTGGAGGAGCTCTGTCCGGTTTTGCTAGGGGTCAAAATTCATGAAGGGCAGAAGTGGCAGATGGGCTGCCAAGCCGTGAAGAGTTTCATAGAAATAATGGGAATATTCGAAATGTGAAAACCCTCTGGGTGCGTTGCTGGACTGGCGTGTGATCTGTGGGGCCGACCTGTGCCACACTGCGAGTGAGACTCGTTTTCTTTAAGCTTAAACACTTAAACACTTAAGCCATTTCGTTTCTCATCCTCCCGCATCGTACAGCAGTATCTTCCCGATAGGAATCTCTGGTGTGCTATCTCCGCAACACCCTGCAGATGCTGCCCGGCAGCGCGCAGTTATCTCTGCATCTTGTCCTCGCTGTATTCAAGTCCGTGCGTAATAAAACACGCTCATTGTGTGCGCGGGCTCGGGTTTAGTAACTGCCCCCGGTCTGCCCACGGTGATGATCTTGTCTGGGGCTCCTGCATACTTTGCAAATGAAGCCATTGTAGGAGATGCTATTTTCTCACCCTACCTGAAGGGACCATGAATTAAGGAAGGCTGCATGGGGCTGCTGTGCCCGCTGGTGAGCTGGGGAGAGGCGGCGGGCAGCGGCTGTGCCTGCGAGAAGCAGGGAAGGAGCTCCTTCGCCAGCTGGTCTGGAGCAGGCTGATAAGATGCTCTCCTTTTCACAGTGCACTTCTCAGATTCAAAGAGCTGAAAGGGTCGACTGAATCAGAAAAACAAACAGACCCTTTTTTCCCCAATAGGCAGTGAAAGAAATGAATGCGGGGGTATTATGTGGTCTTAAGACCCTGGGTACCAAAGGTTCCTTTTGTAAGCGTGTAGCTATTCTTCACTCAAACACTTCCTACATAAGGAGCCAGGGCCTGCCCTTTCTCTGTTTAACTCCATGGAAAACTCCTATTAACTTCATTCATGTAGACTAAGGTCGTTTAAAGATTGACTTTCTGATCTGCCTTTCACTTGGGCTTCACCTGCAGGGGTGTGCTGATGTCAAACAGTGCTGAAGAGTGTTAGGAGCCTAATTTTTCAGCTCTTGGTAATTAAGAGTTGTTCAGGTTAAGTCTCTCCGTGCTCTGTGTAACCCATATTCAGACAATTGAATTATAATTGTGTTTTAGTCAGAGACACTAGGTGCTGTTAGTGTAGGAAAAGTTGTCTACCATCATCTCTTGAAAGAGAAACTATATTTCAGGTGCTAACAGCATGTAGTATATGAAGCTGAAAAAAAAAAAACCCAAACCCCACCCCCTTAAAAAGTAAAATCTTTTGAGTAGCTTGTGTGTCTCTATTAGTATTGTAACATATATGATAGCAGAATAGTGTAAGTGCATTTCAGTTTTAGTATTGTCCTGTTTAATTTTTAAGAGTCTAGGACAAATTCAGGTGAAAAGATGAGTGATTTATTGGTAAAAGGCAAGGTGATACTCTCTTGCCTTATTTTTAAGGCACTGTAATGTAAAGTAAAATTATACTTGCATTTAAAACATTGTCAAAATATCAGCTAAAGTAGGTCAGGAGCTTTACCCCTACTTTCTTTTTGCTTTCACGAAGAATTATGTTTTGTTCTAAAAACAAATCTGTGCTTATAGTGTTAGGCTTGTTACCTGCTCTGTCTTATTTCAGTGTGTAACTCATGCATGTAGGAGCCAGTCGACATTGTCAGTTTCAGGTCAGATTCAATTGGGTGCTGCCTGATCTTTTTCTTTCTTTTGGTACTTGTAAGAATATTGAAGCATGGTCTCTGAAGTGGTATTTTCAAACAATTTACTGTGCTACGGGCAGAGTGGCATATTAAAAATACTCCTACCAGGCTTTAAAGTTAGATGTTGCTTAAGCGAGTGGCAACTCATCACAGAATTGGTTTGAAATGCATAGTCAGGTCTAGTTAAAGAATGAACGCTGTACAGTAGCTGCAGTAATAACCCATCACAATGCTTGTGGCCATGCATCCTATCTGAAAAAGGCAGGTGTAAGCTAATATTTTTACTAACAAGGTTACTCGAGCTATGCAAAGAATGCAGATGTGTGCATCAGTAATGCAGAGGAAACAAAATGACATACAGTATCCTGCTTAATACATGCTTTCTTAGCTCTCAGTTTGTGTGTGCTGAGAACATGATGATTCTCAGTCCCTCCTCCCACTTTTGGTATTCTCATGCAAATCGGGAGGCACTCCTCCGAAGTAAATATTTCTACACTCTGTAAAATTATCGTAAATGGAAAATTAGGCTTTCTCCTGCCATCTGCTCCTCCAATCTAGGGAGCTAGTGCAGCTATTTGATTAGGGATTTTAAATGGCTTTGTTGCAGGGATGTTTCTCTGCTCTCGGGTTTCTTGAGAGGAAGCCAGAAGCAGCTCTGGAGGCTGGGGATGGAGGCAAGCGTGGGGTCCCACCTACCCCAGCCTGGGTTCACTCAGGAAGCCCAGCGTGTCTGTGCCTTTTAACAGCTCTACCCAGTAACAGTGGTTCATGTTAAGTTTTGATGAGTGTAGTGTTTATCTCCCCAGTGTAAGGAGATTTACATAGTTTGCTGCTTTTGAGCAGATAAACTGGGCGTAGCTGCAAGTGAGGAATTTAACACTGATTTGATGTTTGGCCTGTGTAAAAAGGCTGTACAAAGCTTTTAATTAATCTGTTCATGCAGCTGTGTTATCATCAAGTGCCGTGTCACAGGTTGGGTTTTGTTAAAAGTTGAAGATCAGGGTAGGTTTCTAATGATTGTTAAGAAAGCTTTTTCTGCCAATCTTAAACTAAAAATGTAGATTAGCTTTTCACCCTGTCTGTAGGTTTAACATATCAAGAAGCTACACCTGTAATCCTACTTTATTATTTCCCAGTTGGTGCTGTGTGTGATGTCTGTATGCATGTGAGAAGGAACCTCGTTAAACTTGCAAGACCTGAGCATGGTCATAACTCAAACCATGCAGCTCCACAGAGCAGTCTGTTACCAGACTGATATGACATTATACCAATTCTGTGTATAGATGGTGCTGTAGCAGGAGGCTGAGGCGCCTAAGATCGAAGAGATAGGTATCTTTGGTTACCTAAATAAATGGGCTTAGTTTATCTTTGTTCCTTTCTTTCAGAACTACAAGAACTGTATCATTTTGTATCATTATCTTGTGCTGACAGAGTAGGTTTGCCTTTACTCTGCATGCTATGTTGAAAGGTCTGCCTGCGTTTAACAAATCTCTTACATTAACTACTGGCCATTTTAATATTTTTAAGTGCATCTATCAGATTGTGATGTTCTTTATTCTCAAGGGAGCAAAACTGTGCAGTCAGTGCGTTTCTATACTTGTAACACAAAGGTGAATGAAAGAAATAAAAGGAAGCATCTTATCTTGTCAGGCATGATGTTACAGATTATGAAAAGTGATATGATTATCTTATCTGTGTTTAGCAATGTGAACTTTTTGTTTAGTATTTCTAACAGGGTGAACAATATATTTTTATCTCTTTGGAAGTGTTATTGTTTAAAGTATGTATCTTTGCCATGAAGCTTCACATGGAAGGGAGAATAGAAGTCTGTGTCTTGAACATCTGCTGTTTTGTTTTGGATTCATCTTTTTTTCCTGAAATTTCCAACTGTTAAAAAAAAAAATTGCTTGAGTTAACACATTTCAGAAGGGTTAGAGCCTTTAAACTAGGATTATTGGCAGGGTGGGGAGAGGAAGGAAGGAAGGGAGGGGAAAATCCTTTCCTGAGAGCTTGAGATGGCTCCCAACACATCTGCACAGTGCTGCAACCAAGTAAATAAAAATAATAGTTGTTTGACATGATAGCTGTTTTGGCCTATTTTCCCCCCCATTTCTAAAGTCTTCATTAAAATTGATTTTTGCTTATTGCATGAGATTGTTATAACAAAGGAAGTCAGTGGAGAACAGGAACTTTTTTTACTGGCTTTCTCTCATGGCTCTGTTTCCAGCTCCTTATGAGTGTTTTTCTGTTTCCGGCATCTTATGAAAGTTTTTCTCTGTTTCTACCTCAGATTATTTTTAAAATAGCTTACTTAGGGGACAGCGTGAAGGCTTGTGAAGCTGTAGTTCTAATGAAAAGCTGCATGGAGGTGTTTTGGTCTTGAATGAAGTGTGTTGGTCAGAAATTTTCAGAAAACCAAGAGAACCTCTGCTCTCAGAAACCATGCTGAAGTAATTGTTGGTTATTTTGCATACGTTTCAGAATTGCAGTGTACTGTGGTAATTATAACAGCCCTGCAGAAGCCAGTGTATTTGCAGCTTCCTGAACCAACAGGAAGGGGAAGGGATAAGTTACAAATAGAAGAGAAATGTGGAGGGGGGGGAACCATGAGTTAGATAAGCACCATCCTTCTAACTTAGGAAACATACACACAACAGAAAAATCATGTGCTTTAGGGGCTGGTTACTGTGATTAGCATAGGTTTAGCCTGTTTTACTCAAAAGACTGCAGTTAAAGCAGTGTAGCTGCAGCTGTGTATTTACAAAGTAGTTTTTAAGTGGCAGTTGAAGGAATAGAATGTTGGGGAGGGATCACTTTAAACAGATTCAGGATGAACTAGGTTCGTGACATTTTGAGTTAGTTTCTTTGTAGTAGTTTAAATGTAGTAGTAATTTATTACAGTTTATGTAGATTGATTTTTAATGATAACTTTATACCAGTTTTAAGGCCTAATCCTGTGCAGTTAAAAAGCGCTGCCTTAAAAAATATCTAGCAAATGTTTTGAAGTGTTGTAAGCTCTTTAAAACAGAAATACAGTTACAACACTTCAAAAGAGTCTTTCTGAATTTATGGTGTAGTATTAAGATATATCAGCTCCATGGTATGTTGCGAAATAAAAGCTGATAATTACAGATATGTATAAATATGAGTGTAAAACATAATACCTTATTTGTTCGTTTTCTCCTCATAAAAGCAGTGTTGTTCACTTAGCCGTAATAGTTTAGGAAATCGCTGGTGCGTGTCTTATTTGTTTGAAGTATTCTGCTTTAGAAAAATGGTATGTCAAATAAAGTAGGTGTTTTGATTTTACTTATTTGGTTGGTAGAACTGTAGAACTTTGAGGTTGCAGTGGAAACAAATAACACATTGTTCTGGTGAGCCTCATTTGGGCTCAATTTTCCTTAGTTCCTTGGTTGAAGAACAGCAGAAACAGCAGGGCAAGGTGAGCATCAGGCTTAGTCTAGCCTGACATTTACCTGTTTGCGAAATGAAATGAAATGCTTCTTTAGAGCAACTAAATATATGTAATTTGTAATTTTATAATGGATTGCTTCTTACTGGCAATGGCACTTTCACACCTTATTCTAACTTCTTTTTTTTTTTTTTTTCCTGTTTCTCCACTTAGATAAGAAGGGGATTTATTTCTTTTCTTACCTTCCATTGTTTCCTGTTCTTTTATATCTGAATCTCCTACACCATATGGTGCTTTGCTTCAGGAGAGTGGAAACATGACTCCTTAGGTTAACTACAGCTCATATATTCTGTCATCTGGGTGCTACGGCATAACAATGTTAGAATTCAGTACTTCAGGATATTCTGAGGTATGCGTGTGTGGCACTTCCATTTTCAGTGTGCTGAGGGAGTGAAATCTAGGATTCTGGTGTGAGTTTGGGTGAGTGTTACAGGGAGCTTTTCTCAGAATTGTTAGTCACTGCAGGACACCTCTTTCATGCCCGAGGTGTTAGCAGCTCCCAGGAAGGCTGCTGCAGCTTAGTGGAGTATCCAGTTACCTTTGACGATCTGAAGCAATGTTTGCAGATGTTTGAATTTTCCTGAGGTGATTTAGAATCCTGGTTTAGGGTATGTCTGAGTCACAGGAACATTATCAGGTTGTGCTCGTACCTGACAATCTGCAACAACTGTAAACCACTCATAACACCAGGCAGGCAAGGGTAGAATCAAATCCAGATCCTTGTTTACAAATCCACAAACAAAAGTAAACATTTTTTAAAACTGAGGGATGGAGGTAGGGGAGAACCAAAACCCACCCAAATGAAAAAAACCCAAAGAAAACAGTGCTACAGGAGCTGAAAGTTTCCTGTAATTTCTGTGTAACCCTGTGGCAGGTGATCTCCAGTCTTCCCAGGGAGACTGGTTATCGTGCAACCCTGTTGCCTCAGGTTTTCTTCAGAGAAGGGACTGATTGAAGGTTTTGTATTTACTTTTATACTTAACCCGTTTGGAGGGTAAGGGGCAGAGATTTCCTTTTGTATTTTTGAAGTCAGTGATGCCTTTTTCACTTCACCTTCTTTCATCAGATTGTAGTTTTTTTCCTGCTTTGGATGTTGTAGTGTCTCCTGGGCATCACCAGGTATGATCCTGCCTGCCCAGGCATTGGAGTGCTCTTCAGTTAAGCACTAAAGACATGGTTGGTGGGTTACGAAGGGTTTTGCATGCTGTGACGGATGAATTTCAAGTCTTGTGGTGGTTTATCTTTCTCTTCTACCTGTATGTGTAATTTGTTAACAATGCTTTGAAGAGTTGTGCAACAGATTTTTCTCTGGGCTGTTATTGGAGTGGGGGAGACCCTGTTACTCTGACTGCTGTAGATGACTTACTGTATAGCTTGTGTGCCCATCTTTCTGGATGGTAGCGGTGACCCATTGTGAACCATTTGTATTGCTACTTGCATGTGTTTGTTTTTCTGGCTTAGCATAGCTATTCACTTGGCTAAGGTTTTAAATAACCAAATATGACAAGAAACTCTTTAAAGTATGTAGTGTAGAAGTAATGTACAATACAAACTTGTGTTAAGTTGACCCATTGCAGCTGTGGTGTGGGAGGGGACAGGTAGAGAGTGTGTGCCATGCATGTTTGAATGCATCTCATGGCCAGGATCATGCTTCCTGCAAGCCCAGGGAGGCAGCACCCGTGCTGGATAAACATGGTCTTTGTGAGAGCCGGCCACACAGTTCCACTGATTTCTGTCCAATATGAAAGCAGGCACCAGCAGGAGGAGATCCTTTGAAGTGTTCAGTGGTCTGTCTTCCAGGTGAGCTCAAGAAGAGTTCTGAAAATGTGGGCCTGAATTTTAAGACTTGCTTATGCCAGTGCATATTTAGGTACCCAGTGGTGCCACTGCTCTGGTGAGCCTACTGACGTGAATAAGTGCTTATTGAGACGAGAACAAGAAGACTTGAATTTCCCCGATGAGAAACCTGAGATGATTAGTTGGTGTATCCTAGGGCTGGAATTAGACTGACATTCAGCAGAATCAAATGGTATTTAAATTGCTTTAATATTTCATCTAATCTACTTGGCTTAAGATCATCATTATGACAATACTTGTGCTTATTTAAAAATACTTTGCATAATTTGGGAAAAAACATTAGTTAGTAGCTGAGCAGTTGTATTTGATACGTAGTCTTTTAACATGGGCAGTTTTTGGCATTTCTTCAGCATTCCAGGAGATATGGCTCTGAATGCTGCTTAAGGAGAAATGCTTACCAAAAACTGGATTTCTGAAAAGCATCTCTGCAATGTTTAGCTTAAACAAAAAGATAAATAATTTTTCCTTTATTGTCTCGGTAACAGTGCTTCCACTGCACACGTATATGTGTAAATATTCCAGAATTAAGGACAACTTTCGAAAGGAGAAAACCACAAGTATACTGCAGTACTGATGAGCTATAGGATATGTTTGAAAGCTTGAGTAATTCTTATGACAAATAATACCGAGATGTAATTCATCATGTAGAATTTCAGTTGGTTAAAGGTGGTAGTGAAATTTAGGGCACACCATGGCACCAGCAGAAGAATACAGTGGCTTCTTGGTTTTCTGAAATGCCGTAGGAGCTGTCTTCATTTGCAGTTACAATATTCCATGATCCTATGGATGTTAATGCAAGATGGAAATGATTGAGGAAGTCATTAATTGTTCCAGCATTATGTTGATATTATAATTACTATAGTGACAAAGTCAGGTTAACTTTTGAACTCAATTTTGTCAGATTGCCAACATACTGTTCTTAGATCTGTCAGGTGTGCAGTGTCGTGGTCTTGGGGAAGTCACTTAGGGCTGAAGACTGGCTTAGTCATTAGGATAGGCACTTTGGCTTTTGATGTAACCACTCTTTACATATTCCAGTGACTTGCTAGGAATTCCCTTCTCTGAAGCTCCTGACCATTTTATGCTTTCTGTTTTAATGTTTCACTTGCAACTTCATTGTTGTTTTGTTAATATATGGGTTTGTATTCCAGTATATAATATCATAGAATGAAACTTGTAGCCTCGCTGTGTGTTTTATTCTTGTATCAAAAGACCCTTTGTTTTTGGTGTGACACTTTTCTAGTGACCCTCTTTCAAAATTACTGAATCCTCAGAGCTAGTTTCCATCTCCACCTTCTTCCTCCCCTGAAATAAGTGCTGTGTTGAGTCATTGTATTGGGTGATAACAAAGGTCCCTGGTCAGCCACACCTCTAAAGTTCATTCAAGGACAGCATAGGAATTAAGAGGGTGACATGAAGTTCAAATTGTGCTGTCAACAATATTTTGGATAATTGTAGGTCAATTGTTTAGGTTTATCTCTTCAAAAGGTATTTGTTAATAGTTTCCTTTATCCCATAGATTTTTGTACAAGAATGTACTAACATCTGGAAGTAGGTCAGATATTACAGCAATTAGGACTAAATATCTTAAAAATATATATATATATACACATAGAATCATAGAATAGTTAGGTTTGGAAAGGACCTTAACATCATCTAGTTCC
>JBCJKH010059426.1:0-25448 GCA_039877255.1 Loriculus beryllinus | reverse complement strand
ATTCTACGATTCTATGAAGGGAGAGAAGGCTTCAGTTGTTACAGAATCGGTGATGAATGCCGACTTAGTAAATGATAGCAACCAATTTTAAAGATTCTGAATTTTTTTACTTTGTCTCTATATTGTACAAGTTAATATATACTGTAGATAGGAAAAGCAAAGGGATACACTCACACAGTACTTTGAGCTGGCTTAAATAGGGGTGCTGTGGTTGTGTCTAGTTTCCCTGGTTTTCACTGTTTTTCCTGCACTGGTGAAAGTGGTCCTGCAATTGAGTAAGGACTTGTTCAGGAAGCTGTTCTTCTTTACATGCCTGAGTTGAGGTAATGGTTCATAGCTTCTGAAAAGGTAAGACTCTACTTGTTCGTGTGTGCAGTCTACACCATTCCTTTTCAAGCCTCTGGGCCTCCTCCCATTGTCTGCTAAGTGATTCAGTTCATTAACCAACCTAAAAAACCAACCAACCAAAGCAAAACAAACCCAACATAAAAAACCCAACACAAAGAAAAAAAAAACCTAAACAACCACACCTTTGGCCCCCAAGAAATCAAAACTAGAAAACCGCACAAAACAAACCAAAGAAGGCAACAAGAAGAAAAGCAAAAACCCAAAGAAACAAACAAAACCCCTTAAACCACCTACAAAAAAAAAGACCAAAAAAATCCCCAAAAACCAAAACAAAAAAAAACCAAAACCCCAAACCTTACTGAAAGTGAAGGCAGCCATAAAATGGCCTCTTGAAACCAGATCGCCAGAATTTGCTAATCTTCATGTAGAAGAAATGTCTCCTTACATTCTTATCTGTAGTCAGTGGATAGTGAGCAGATGACATTTCAACCAATTATTCTAATTTTGATGCTCCAGCAGACAGTTAATTATTCATGTGTTTTGTGGTGGGTTTGGTTTTTTTTGTGAGGTGAATGTTCTGGAAATTTAGGGTGTAGCTTGAGTGAAGCTCCCTTCCAACCCAAAAAAGTTCTGTGGTTCTATGATTTTTACCCTAATGCTCATGTGAATGTTTTTTGGAATTAAAAAGGAGAGTGCTATATCAGAGTCCTGTGTATGGGAGGTTACAGTTCCTGATTGTGGGAGGCCATGTGCCTCCTGCTCAGAAGAACAATTCACTAAGTTTCATAACTGTAGAAACCAATGTTGTGTGTGCCGAGATGGTGATTCCCAAAGTCTTGCGTTAGCACGCTTGGTTTACAGTGCTGAATGCTGGCTTCTAGCCCAGTCAGCTTAGCTCTGTCCTTTGCTTAAGGCACATGTTAGCACAGATTTTTCTTTCTTTGTAGACAACAGTCTCATGAATGCCAAGATATCTTAGTGGTTGCTTACTTCAGTGAAAGACAATGAAACCAAGACATGGCTGAACAGGCATATCTTGTTCTCATGCCATCTTAATTCAGTGATACCTTCAGAGTATAGCTTCTGTAGGTTTTCTTTAGTTGGAACAAGCCGTGTCTGTGGTGTTCTTGAATAATCCATTGTGATTTGTAAAGAAAAAAGACCATAGACAAGCAGTATTAAAAAAAATTTGTGATGTTTGTTTTGTTTCAGTAGCTGTGAAAAAATTTGGGGGGAAATCCACTCAAAGTGTTGATAATCCTTGAGTTTCAAGGAGTGTTTTTATGTACTAGTTCAGACAATAGTGGCAGAAGAGAGAAGACAATTGGAACTGTGTAAGTGTGTATTGTGGCAGAGATAGATATACATTCAGAAGTTTATTAACCAAGAATTTGAAACACAGCTGTTTTGTAGGTATTAGAATTATTTGGTTCTTAGAATTTTTCATATTATTTGAAAAGAACTCTGAAGCAAATTTAGCAGGACTTTTCCAAAACTGTGTTCAGTCCTTTGTGGAAGAAAAAGGGAGGTAACCGTGCAGGAAAAGGAGTTAAAAGCGGATACTGAATCATGAAAGTTCTTGTGTGGTATAACTTGGTTTTGAGGGTCATCTGACTTGGTTTCTTTGTATGTAAATGCAATAGGCACTTGAAAGCGTCTAAGTCTCTAAATAGACACTCTATTTAGGGACCTAGAGTTCAATGTACTAATGCGTACCTCCTACAGCTACCAAGTGTCACCCCCAGCTGCTTTCAGTACTATACACACTTCTTTCCTTTTCTCTTTTTTCTTTTTTTTTTATTCCTCCCAACAGAAAGACTTCTGTGGCTTTTGAGCTTGATAAATTTGACTTCAAATCTGCTGACATTTTCTAGTGGAGTCAGACAAGCCTAGTGCAGGTGTGTGGCTGTAAAGGTTGAATTGGTTTTGTCCTTGGTTTTGCTGTCAACAGATATAGCTGATCTAGCCTATTACACAAAGTTTGTATTTCCTTACTATGGAGTAAATTCAATATTTAGCCTGCAAAGTATTTTCTGAAGAAGTCATAGTTCAGAAATGCCACCTTTCCTGTTAAGGAAGTGCAAAATTGTACCAGGAAAGAGTTGAATTTCCAGTAGGTAACTTGAAACTTTGAACTTTTAACTTTTTATGAAAGTCCCACACTTATGGATGTCAGTTTATGGCAGCTCTGCAAATACCATCCACTAAACTGGAATTTGATCACACCCTTCTTCAAATCTACCATAGCAGTCTAAGGAGGCAAATTCCCATAAAGCATCCAGGTTATTTGTTTATTATTTTGCTGTATTTTATATGAATGTGTTGAGAAATAATAAATGTTGAGGAACGTTGTATAACTTGTCTTTTGGGAGAATGGACTTCTGAGAAGTTACTACCTTAAAGTGGTCACTAGATGGCTTGCTAGCCTAGAGTTTTCTTAAAATTCATACAGTTTGAAGACCTATGGATTCCTCTTTTTTAAAAATCTAAGATGTTGTTTTAAATGACATTTTTTATGTCAGCAAAGGATTCTAGGTTTAGTAGTCCTGCAAATTCTCTAAATGTCTGACTCAGTGTTGCTAGAACTGTCTTCAGGCTATTTACATCCTTATAATGAGGTAGGTTGTTGGCAGAAACTGCGTTGTGAAACCTTTTTCCCTATTGTTTTGTCTATTAGTGTGACACTAAAACTAGGATGATATTTGACTAGACCTTTTTAATAGATAGGCACATGTATTTTCAGCTTTTGATGGTTTGCAAAATTAGGATGTTCTAGCATGGTAATGAGCTACGCTTCAGAGAGGAATCTTCAGTGAAGCAGCATCACGTGTACTCAGTCATTATACTTGTAAGGTCTGCTGTTCTTTACAGCAAGCAATGCCTTCATTTGATTCTGGGAGTCTGCTGCAGCTCTTCTGGGCTGTAGTGTTGCTGCTCTGGTAGAGAAAAAAGAAGGCAGGTTTTGCCTAGCTTACTACCTAATAAAATCGGCTTCCCAAATGACGTCTGATATGTGATGAACTGAGGTTATAAAACACAATTGCTAAGTGCTAGTTTAATTTGCTTTCCTTTTCTTTGTCTTTGGAGGTATGAATTATGTAACAGCCAGTGAGACTCGCCATGTCTTTTTATGCCTGCAGCCATTTTATCTCCCACTTGCTTTCATCACGCTACTCCCTTTGTTTTACTTTCCATGGAGGTAGCGCCCGAGATCTGATGCAGTTTAAAATGCTTAGGCAAACTTGGTTTTTCCTGCAAGCATACTTGTGTACACTGGGAAAATAAAGATAATTTCTTTATTCTTGATATGGGCCTGTATATACTTTGCTAGAAAGGTGACCTTTTTTTTTTCCCCCCAAATTAAAAGAAATCTATATTCTGTGGGCCTCTGGTTATAAGAGTAGATTTCAGTCAATTGCATATATATATATATATATACACAGATGGGTTCTCATTTAAATGTTCTAACTGTATGTAGATTAGGACACTGGTTTTTTATCATTAGCGGTAGTAATACATTTAATTTGTACTTCTGTATTAATCACTTTTATTTGTGAGGGTTTTTTGTACTCCATGTTACCACTTCTAATGTATATTGTGTAGTAAGTGGCTCAAATTTACAAATGCCCCATGTCTAAAGTAACTTTTTACTTCTTTAGCAAGTATAAAAGCGTAGTCTTCCTTTCTGCTATAGATATTGTAGGCATTAATAAGTCATAAAAATTGCATTTAATTCAATAGTTAAAATATTTTCTAGGAAAATGTTTATGGAGTACTTAAAATATAGAAAAAAAATCACTTGTCAGAATGTTTCACTTGAATCTTTAAAGCTAGCAGCTTGGCTAGTAATATATCATAATCTTGGAACAGTGCTGGCTTTTAAATGACTAAACCAATGAATAAACTCTTGCTACAGAGTAGTGCAACATTAGAATTTTACTTCTTGACCATGTGTTCAAAGTCCAAGGAGCATTCTGAGCAAACACTAAGTTCTGTTTATTCCTTTTATACAGGACATTGTACCAGTGGATGCCTCTTACGAGGTAAAAGAGCTTTATGTGCCAGAAAATAAGCTACAGTTGGCCAAAACTGATGCTGAGTCTCTGTTAACCTTGGAAATAAATAAGGTATTGTGTGTTCAGTTATCTCACTGATGAAGTTGAAATACAATCTGTTGCTCAGTGGAAGGAGATAAAAGTCAAAATACATGTATCGCTTACAAAATGTATCTTGATACACATTTCCCCCTCCTCTCTTCTTGAGAGAAATCACAGAATCTGTGTTTTCTTTAATCACTTACTAGAGATAACAATTGAATCTTTGTATTTTAATATATTATGTCTGCTGTAGTGTTAATTAGTTTATCCCAAGCCTGGAGATTAAGTTTACAGTGACTTTGTCTCACACACCTACCCATCTCCCCGAGTCTGTGGAGTAAACCGTGCCTGGCATGTCTTGTGTGAGTAGTTATTTCTAGAATAACAACAATGATATTTTTTTGTTTTATTTTCTTTATTTATATTTATTTTATTTTATTTTGAATTGTAATGACCTAGAAATACAAAGGAAATCAGTTACTGCTTCTTGATTATTCTTGTTGGTAACCTTCAGTTGAACAATACTGACCTATATATACCCGGCTCAAACAGCTGCAAATTTAAGTCTACAGAGAAATGATCATATCTACTTAATTGTTTTGTGTTGGATTTTTTGTGGGATTTTTTGGTTTTGGTTTTTTTTTTTTTTTCTCCCTCTCTTTTCCCCCATTAGAACGTGTTCATGCTACTTTTCTGGCTTGCAGCAGAGAAAATGTGGAAAAGCATGGATCAACTTGATCAACTCTGTTCTTATTTTGGTCAAATGCAGTATATTCCAACTGCAATAAATTGGACAAAGGTGCTTCTGGCTCTGATTCTCTTCTACCTCATCCTGTTTTTGAAAGAGCTATGCCTGAACACACATCCAATGCATGAGAGTTTTTTACTGGCTTTTTGACAGTATTACTAGAATTTAAAGCTAAGCATTTGGTCTAGGAGCTGACTGAGCTCAGAGTTCAGCCTCTGCAGTGTGTAACTTGACTTTGAAGGACTGAGACTGGCCTTCTACTATTACTAAGTTTTAATACTTGCTTCAACTGCATCTTCCTAGATTCACATATGTGTTTGTAAAACTTCCGCTTTGATGCGGAATAAATATTTAAGATCATAATTAAATTTCCTTAGTGTCCCATTATAAATGCTCCCCATGCAACCTAGGAAATCTAGCAAATCCTTTCCCCCTGTACTCCCAACTGGTGGTTTGTTAAATATCAAGCAAATGTATGACATAAACTTGGCAAGCGAATGTGTGTTGTACTTGTATCAGCATATCATGCTCTTTGAAAGAGACTTGCACAAGCAAAGCCTGTCCTTGTCAAAGACTTGCCCAGGTCTTAGGAATGTACATGCAGAAATAATAAAGGCCACACAATAAGTCATAGTGTAACTGCTTAAATGCTAAGGAAGGAAATTCCCTGTGAGCTGGGACCTCTTAAACTAAACTAAGTACTAGTCCCAAGAGAATTTTAGTTATGGATTGCCTCACTAGTTTCTGCAAGAAAAATTGTCTTTCAGGTCTGTTTTAAGATGAGACCTGTTAATATTCAACCCAATAATTCTGATTTTCTTTTTTTGTGGTAATTGTATATGTTGGTTTTCTTTTTTTTTTTTAACCTTTTAGTTATCTTGCTTTGTTAAGAAATGGAATGCAAGTGGACTTCCTAATTCTGTTAAGTTGAACTTTATCAAACATTTACAGATAAAGTTTGTTGTGTTCTTGTTGATTTGTTTTTTAACACATGGACATTTGGTCTAGTGTAAGGACTGGAAAATAGCCAGAAATATGAACAGTAAGGAACAGGTTGCTCTTTTTTCTCAATTGTGGACACTTTGAATTTTTTGTGATTAAAAACTGTAATACTGAGAAATTTATACCAGCTGTGGTTTATGGGTAAATTATGATCTATTATGATTACTCATAAGACCTGATGTAAATCAGCAAGCAACACCATTTATTTGCTCTATTTCTCCATTCTTTTACAAGGTGGATATGCAGTGGGTGCAAGTGCTGGCAGAAGGCTGGGCAACACCCCTGAATGGCTTTATGAGAGAGAGAGAATACCTACAGTGCCTTCACTTTGACTGTCTCCTCGATGGTAGGGTAAAAGTCACCATTTGTAAAACTGAGCAAGATAATCCTACTTCTGAAATGTTGTTGATGCTTTGCTGCTTAGTGGTGATGTGGTAACATGTTATTGTGCTTGTGCACAACATGAGGTAAAGGAATAAGATATAACCGTCCATTTAAAACTGGATGGTTTTTTTCTTTCTATACCTATCATCATGTTAGTTTGAATGTCTTGCCTTTTTGCCTTTACAAATTATTTTTGAAAAACATTAAAATCCATGTTTATGATTTGTTTTGAGGAAATTGATTTTAGAATTTAGAATTGAGTTTAATTGCTGTTTAGCTTTGTGTACCAAAAGATTTGTTCCATAGCAGTAATGAAGGGAAGGACAGCAAACTGACTTGAGGGCTGAAGCTATTGCAAGTATTAAATCAGAATTTGAGGAGGTGATTTGAGCATGGACAATTGGCACATGTAATTGAATTACTATGACTTAGTAATTATCCTGTGATAGTTTAAATTAATATATTTTTATTTTTCATTACCAACTGGCTAAGAGCAAGCATTAGTTAAGAGCAAACATTAGTTAAGGTAGTGAAGTGATAGCATCCTTGGGTTTTGGAACATGATAGTAATCCTTTGTCATTTTTCATTTATTCCTTTTTGAAGGCTGCTTTACTCAAGCATTTTAGGGTTTTTTTTCACTCTCTGTATCAAAGAGGGGTAGGAAAAATTCCTGTCTCTCCACTGTGTTTTGCATTACTTTTCTGGTGGAGACCAAACAGCAGGAAAAAAAAGTCATTTATCTTTCAGTTCTGTGATCCAGGTATCTGTTGTCCTTACATTTTCTAGTTCCCTTTTCTATAAGTCTCTTGGATACTATTGTAGGCAACATAATGCCATCCTGTTATCTAAAGTTACTATTTTGGACTGCTGGTTTTGTTTTCACTTCTTTTGCCTTCTGTACGTCAATCCAGGTAAAATGTATTGTGCAGATGACATGCTTTGCGTTCAGCTGCTAAAATAGATTGTAGCTCCTTATTCTGCTCTGTAGTCTTCTGTAAATCAGATTTTTTATAAGGCTTCTAAGACTTATGTATAGGTGACTTTTTCAGGTATGGCAATATTACAAGTTTTTAAACTGCTCTTGCAGTTTCATGTATGCAGCAAAAAATTTGAGTAATGAAAAATAATAACTTACTGATGGAAAAAATCTTCATTCCTAAGCTTCAAAAGAGCAGTCATGTTTCTCTGCATGCTACTACTGTATTTCCTCCTCTTAGATATCTACTGCAATATTTATCAATGAGAACCTTTTTGGAAAAATGTGATTGCCTTAAAGCTGCTTTGCTACTTGAAGCAGTGACAATGGTTAAGTCAAAACAACATCCTGAAAGTTTCCTCCCTGCTAGATTCTCACAGCAGCAGTCATTTTTCCAAGGTTTTGATTTTGAAGGAAGCAAAATTGTTTAATACCTGTAATGCATCTCTTCCTTTGGGTTCTAAATGGAATGTTCATACTGACTGACTTCATTATGGAGCTCAGTGTTGACACTGACTTTCAGCTTAAGTTATCTGAAGTAGTCTCAAGCTGGCACTGTGCTCATCTGTGATTTACCAAACTCACTCCACTACTTCGCCTCAGTTTCTGATTTGTGCAGGATATGGAGAAAAATGTCAAAGATACTATATATTGGCTGTTGGTCACTGACAAAGTTTGAATAATTAACAGGTTTGAGAGCTCTTCCCAGTTTGAAATATTTATTTACTTGTTTGCAAAGCAAAAGGATTTTTTAATTTATCAAGATTTCCTTAGGAGGAAATATGCAGCATGGTTTTTATTTTGCAGAATAAAGGAAGGGGACCTACTTTTCTCTTAAACTTTTCAACCAGCTTCATAATTGTTAACTTCCTACCAAGTTCCTTAAAGTGAAATTGAGAGAAAGTTACAAAAAATGTACTGCTCAAATAACAGGGAAATTAGCCTGACTTGCTTAGGGTATTGGCCTCATTAAGCCAATGGCAAACCTCCCATTAACGTCAGGGGGCTCGTTGCCTTTCTTGTGGAGACCACCCAAAGGTTTTGCAATCTTTCAGCAAGTGTGTACTCATTAGAATTCAAGCCTTTGTATGAGACTCACAGTATTTACTCCACTGGGTTTCTCAAATCTCATTCTCTTGTAGACGAGAAAAACAAGACTTCCAACATCTAGCATTAAAAAGTGAGGACCACACATAACCTTAAAATTCGGAAACACTCGTTTAGCTTTAGAAGTAGCTGGTAAGCTTTCAGCTGAACAGACTGTGTGAAATGTCTGTCTCACCAAACAGGGGTTTTTTTCTGAAATACTTGTGCTTGAATCCAAATATGGTTTTAAGTAAACACCAAAAGTCACCTTTTGAAATAGTTGAATTACACATGCTAACCAGTAGATTTGGCTGCTTCTATCACATTTAACTTTTCTTGTGGACCAAAAGTATGGCAACTGAGAATGGTGTTTCCTTTTTACTCATTATCCAGTCCTGTAGCAATCTGTCCTAATATTTTAGATGATCTGTTTAAAGATGTCAGTTGTGTGTTTCTGCTTACTGTGTAGCTTGAGCAAGATAATTTGATATCCACAAAAATCAATATCCTCATCTAAATAGTGTGCAGCTGTACTTTCCATTTTCAGTACTTTATCCTTTCTCAGATCTCAGTGCTTGCACAGTTTTATAGCTCATGTATTTTATGCAAGACTTCTTTCTAAAATTTGCTTGTAACCCCTGTTAAAAGAAGTGCTTGAACTGTCTGTTGTGTGAGACAGCCTAGACTGTAACTTGTTAGGAACATAAATTTTCATAGTATTGTTGATCACAATTACTAAGGATAAAGGCTTTTTTGATTTTTTCTTCTTCTTCACTCTGTAGGGGGAGTTATTAATCTGTCAGTGCCTATAGTGCTGACGGCCACTCAAGAAGACAAAGGAAGACTGGACGGGTGTACAGCAATTGCACTGGTGTATGAAGGTCGCCGTGTGGCCATCCTCCGTAATCCTGAGTTTTATGAGCACAGGAAAGAGGAACGCTGTGCTAGGCAATGGGGAACGACATGCAAGGAGCATCCCTATATCAAGGTGTGTGTTTAAAAGTTGAGCATCTAATCCTATTAGCTGTAATGTTTGTGGAACTGCAAAGTAAGTAAAGCTGATGTCTGTGACCAGTGTATTTCAACAACAAAACTACTTTGAGAACCTATTAAAACATTTGAACAGAAACAGAGGTGACTGTTTTGCTCTATGCAGCTGATGAATAATCTTCATGCAGTGTGAAAATCTAATGTCAGTATGCACACATGAAATGAATTCAGAATGTACTGTAGAATCTGCTACAGAAGAGGGGACTTCGCTCTCTAATTTGCCTAGAAAAACCCCTCTGTGTAGCTGGATGAAGCATCAAAACTCCTTAATCAGTAAATATATGCATTGAGAAGGCAAGAAAACTTCTCTTCTGAAGAAGAATTCTAGTGTGTGTACGATGTATGTTGCCTTGTAAAGTCCTACTGTGAAATAAAGCCAAAAGCTATCCTACTTCTGATTTTATTTATAAAGTGGGTGAGTAGTTAATCGGAACTGTTTTATTTGTTACTTTTATTGCTGACCAGAATTGCTTGTCTGTGAGGCCATACTGAAACTGCGTTTGCTTTGGTCAACTACTATAAAGTGTGCAACTTCATTGTACTTAATATGTTAGGCTTTCCAGCCATTTTCTCTTTTTGTCATGTAATAATGTTGGTAAAGAATGCTGTCTACTTGTATTTCTATATATTAAAAAAATCCTTTCTTTTGAAAGAAAGGCATATACCTGCTGAAGATTTGTGCATCTTTCCTGCACCATAATATATCTGGGCTATGTTCCAGTGATTTCTTTTTTATTTATTTATTTTTAATATCTATTGACACTTGACTTGAGACTGTCAAATAAAATTAACCCACAAACTTTCCCTTGGTAAATATGTGTCGCTATGGGAATGCTCTAGATGCTCAGGAGAAGCTGACAACCAGTCGTAAGAAAGATTTTCCTTTCTTTTCTTAGATGGTTATGGAGCAAGGGAACTGGCTTGTAGGTGGAGATCTGCAGGTCCTTGATCGTATTTATTGGAATGATGGACTTGATCAGTACCGTCTCACTCCAACTGAACTGAGGCAGAAATTCAAGGAAATGAATGCTGGTGAGTAAATTTTTTTTTGTTCTGTTTCTTCCTTCAGAGATTTATCCAAATGTCTGCTGCCTCAGGGGCTAGCATTGTTTCAAGGATGAAGATTTTGAATGCTCTCTTAGGAGGCATTCTTTGTCATTTACTGGTATTAATTTTTATGATCTCAGGCATTGCATTGCCTAAATACACAAGAGAAGCTGGTAATACCTGGGAGTCTGAATTTTATCTTTTCATGTGACCTAGACATGTTATTAATGCAAGAAAAGATAATGTCAAAATGTGGTAGAATGGGATTTAAAAATTATCTTTATTATCAGATTTGGCTAAAAGTGTAGAGGTATGGTTGAATGCTGAGCTTTCATGCTCTTCTATTTTTATGTCTGTTCCACATTACTCCTGGGGAGCAAAGCTTATGACAGCAATGCAAGTAGACTGGTGGGAAATCGAACGTGTCACAGCTAAAAAATTGTAAGTTAACCACTAATTTATATTGCAGAAGAAACAACAGGTTTTCTCACTAAAGAGTTGTGTTAGATAAATAAGAGGCTGAGTAATATTACAAAGCAGAGCACAATCACACATACCACCTTCATTGTGACAGCAGTTGGCTGGCAGCTGATAAGCACTTAAGTGTAAGGAAAGAGATTAACATCAAGAATGCAGGCTGAGATTGGTCCTGAGCTCCTGTCTTCTTTCAGCATGGTCAGTATTTCTAGGATCTGCCAGTTTGTGATACTTAGCTATCCCCTAAATAAATATATTTGATACCTGAAAAAAACCCAACTCTGTTCTCTAAATGTCATTAGTTTCTTTTTGGAAAAGCTCTCAGTTATGGTGATTTTGCTGTCTTGTAGGGAACCTTAGTTCATCTTTATTTGTAGAAGGGAGAAATCCTGGTTGTGTTAGGGTTTTTCATCAAAGGGTTTGTCGTACTTTGGAATAGCAGTTAGCCTTGCTTTGTTCTTACTGTGTGTAAACTCTACTAAGCTGTTCAGGGGAAGGAAGCTTACTAAGGCGCATTAAATCCGCTTTTATTTATTTCATTGCAGATATGTCAATTTATTCTTCTGATCATACATTGAGCCTTTAAAACAGGTAGCATAGTTTGATTTCCTCTTAGAATTTAATATATATTATATGCTCATGCAAGTGAAATTACAAAGAAAGGATTATAGCTATTGGAGAAACTAGAGTAATTCTGATGAAATCTTAAAATGAAGGAAGCTGATGTTTAGGGGTGGTTTTGTATGGTAGTTTTTTATTAGTTTTGCTTATTGAGCTTAATGATTCTGTAATAATTCATAATCCTTTAATGACCTGTGACTGACTACTGCTATTTCAGAGGAGAGCTTGTGCCATTTGAAGATATTTCAATGGTTACACAATTCCTGATAAAAGAACTTGCTTTTCTTAGATCTGTTTATTTTTCTTTGTAGATGCTGTCTTTGCATTCCAGTTACGCAACCCAGTGCACAATGGGCATGCTCTCTTAATGCAGGATACTCATAAGCAGCTTTTGGAACGTGGCTACCGGCGCCCAGTTTTACTTTTGCATCCACTTGGAGGCTGGACAAAGGAGGATGATGTTCCCCTCATGTGGCGCATGAAGCAACATGCTGCAGTACTGGAGGAGGGAGTCTTGAATCCAGAAACAACAGTGGTGGCTATATTCCCTTCCCCCATGATGTATGCTGGACCAACTGAGGTAAATACATCAAGAGTTTAAAACAAAAGCAAACCCCTTTGATGATGCGCTAAAGTAGTTAATGTTATGCCTGATGATTGTGCATTGTGTTATTTTTAATGGAGAGAGGAGGTTAATTTTCCTTGGGAAACCAGACTGTCAGAGCTACCTCTGTCATCAACAAAATATTCTTGTGTGAAGAAACTTCTATGTTGTAGGATTTTGCTGGAAGTGGTGAGAGGCAATACTGGGTTTATATGTTCCTTTCTTTACAATTATAAGGGTATGATAATGAATTAATTCTTCCTCCTTTTTTTACAGTCCTTTTCAGAAGGAATTGTGTGATCTGTTGGCATACAAAATAGTTGTTCTGAATGTTAAATACTTAAGTTTTATGACTGTTAAACAAAAAGTTTGTGTGTTGGCGGGCTATACACAAACTAGAAAAGAGTGAGCTTTGTTTATTTTCTGGCAAACTTAATTCAGAGAGAATTGTTTCAAGGCTTTTGTGTGAAGTAATTTTTTTGGCAACACTTTATTTTGAAGCCAGGTCTGGGGTTGGAATCCCTAGAGGTTTGTGGGAAGCAGTAGAGAGAATAGATGCCCTCACTTGAGGGCAATTCCTTTAGGGGACATTGGTTCTCCATGTCATTACTTTATTTTTTTCCCCTCCCACCACTCCTCTCCATGAGTCACAGGAAGTTCAAATTCTGACCAGGCTCAAGTGGTTAACTTTGTGGTAGCTTTTTGGTATGAGATCTCATCACTGGAATGAGATTTTAGGCAGGTGTCTGGCCAAACGGAGGTTGCACTGCCTTTCAGTCCAGAGCGAAAACTGTAGTCCAAAGCTAGTTGAGGCATGTTGAGTGAATTACTGTGGGGAATCTTGTATATTCCACATAGACTTTTTGTGGAAAGTAAAAGAAATCTTCAGTCTTCTATTCCTGAGTGTATGAGGAGGAACAAAATCCACAATCTTTATTCTAAACAGAATAAAAGCTTCCTCCTAAGCCATACAACATTTCCAGTAACCTCAGTGTACAGCCTGACGATAATATTTGTAGCCAAGTAATAAAAGATACTCTTCCTTTAATAATTTTCCATGGGTTGCTTAAAAGACATTCTTGCCAGATTTGTTTCTGTAGCACAAGTCTCTACAGAACAACAAGCGGTTGTGAGTGTGGTTATCTACAGGATGGGTGAGGCCTTCCAGGCTGTAAAGATTTTAATGGACATGTTTCATAAGCATCAGTTTAGCATTTTTTGTATTTTTGACATTCCTTGTAGTTACTTGGAAGAAAAGAAAGCTCTGTAACAGAAAATCCTCTATCAAAATGAAATAAATTCACCTGCTTAGGAAAGTAAATACGTTCTGAAGTAGTATGCATATGTAGAAATGAGACAAGAGCTGCTACTTTTAGGTCTCAGATATGTGGTTTACATTGTTATAAATTGTCTTAGTCAAATAACTTAACTTACTCAAAAATGAAGTTCTTACTTGCTGTTACCCAAACTGAAACTTAGATTTCTTCACTATCCTAGAATTGTTTCAGGAAATATGCTGCTAGCTGCTGTGGCACGCTGGAATTTACTATGTATGGCCCACTCTGTACTTATAAATATTAAAATTATTAGCATAATACAGATGCTTCCATACCACCCTGCATGCTTGAATAGCAGTGTAATGGGTAATATCTGTCTGTGGTCAAGATGAAAACTGATACCAGTAGTACCCTTATGACTGGTTCCAAATTTCATTATCTGATTTACAGGACTCTGTCCATATTGGCTACAAAACTTCATCCTTGAGTGGTTCCTGCAATGGTTATAGAACTAATGTAGAGCTAATAGTTACTACTTTGTAAAATCACTTGTGAGCCTGTTGCCTAAAGCCTGTTAACATAGAACAGCAGCCACAGTGACTAAAATGTGGTTTTGTTTTATGTAAAGATTTGTAGTAGGCAGATGCAAAATTTTTTGTGGTGTTTTTTGTTTGTTTGTTTGTTTTTAAAATTTGTAATGGAAAGAAAATTTATTTGTCACATTGTCCATTTACTACAAGGCAGTGGCAGCAACTTTTGTCCTGTGATTTGTGGGGATTTTC
The DNA here is from genome assembly GCA_039877255.1 of Loriculus beryllinus. NCBI lineage: Eukaryota > Metazoa > Chordata > Aves > Psittaciformes > Psittacidae > Loriculus > Loriculus beryllinus. Next base: position 10,948 of record JBCJKH010059426.1, on the reverse strand, counting down.
CCTTCTGCCTCCCCTTCTTTTGTTATTTTTTTTCCCTTGACAGATATTTGTTACCTTTCAACTTGGGAAGCTGTTGAACACCACGCAGTTACTGGGTAGGCCCTTTAGTTTTGTGTGAAAATAAGCCTGAGACATAGAAGAAACTACTGTTCCATACTTGCTGATTCTATAAACTCTGAGTATACTTTGGCAGATACTAAGCTGTATAGATGGTATGACAATTCTTTTAGGGAGTACTTCCCAGTATGATATGAGAACAAACTGACTTTTCCTGAAGTGGCATGCCTTTGTTACCTAAAGTAATGTAATAGTTATTTTACTTTTCCTGTACTGTGCAGTTATTTTTTTTTCTATAGAAAATATTAAATATATCAAAATGAATTTAAAAAAATTCACCAACAATCCTCTAACATAGTTAATTCTAAAAGCTGTCATAAGCGTAATCTACCTAACAGTCTAGGGTCGAGTAAAAACTGCAAAAAAGTCCTTGGGAGAAAAAAATCATCTTGCCGTATTTCATAAGAGATGCATTTCTAAATAACTTGAAAGTATTTCTTTGTAGGGTGTGGGTGATTGAGTAGTCTGCAGAATTTCCTTTGAAATATCTTTTTTTTTTATTTTTTACCTTCAGTATTAACAGAGATATGAGGGGGAAAAAGTAAAAATTGTTAGTTATGAAACCACTGATTTTGAAATGTGCAGTGGGTAATATGGAAAAAGCTGTTTGTCAGTATTTACAATACTTCAGATACTAGGTGGAAGGGAGTTGGTGCATCCAAGCAAAAATTCAGCAAATCTTAAGTTTCTGGTTTTGACATTGATTCTTCCCCATTTCGTACAGAGGTGTTAGAAACAAGTTGTTTCAAAACAGTCAGAGAAAAGAGATTAAATATTCACTAAAGGTGGAGTTGCCTTATCATTTTTCATCTTAGAAGTTTATGGTATGAGTAGGCAGTCTTAGGGGTCTGAAAGCCTGTTCTAAGCATTCATGTGCGGTATGTACCTAGTTCTTATGTCCTTTGGATGTTAATACTGACACAGATCAAGTGTCAAAGCCCTTCCTTGGACAACATCCTTGCCACATGCACCAGGTAAAAATGCAGACCATGGGTAATTTTTCATTTTTAATGTGTAGAGAAGTTGGCTAGATCACTCGTGAACACTGTATTTAAGTAGCTTAGGTTGTCTTTCTTCCATTGAGATGTTTGGCAGCTGCGGAACTGTGATTAGGGAAAAAGTGGTAATTATACAGTGTATGTACTTTTTAAGGGTTGTATTTTGACCGTTTTCTCCTGTTAACTGTTTTTCGCTGTGTCTGTTCTAGGTTCAGTGGCACTGTAGATCACGGATGGTTGCAGGAGCTAATTTCTACATTGTAGGACGAGATCCAGCAGGGATGCCACACCCTGACACTGGGAAAGATCTGTACGAACCGACCCATGGTGCAAAAGTGTTGACAATGGCTCCAGGCCTCCGAGCGTTGGAAATTGTACCCTTCAGAGTTGCAGCCTATAATAAGAAAAAGAAGTGCATGGATTATTATGACTCTGATCAGTAAGTTATATTTTTCTTTTACGACTTTTTGAGCAATAGCTGCCTTTTACTCCCACACCCACATAAGAAAAAAAAATTGTTTTAAATTAAATTCACTGTTCAAAGATGGCAGAGTTTAGATGTGGCCTTAGATCATAAATGCAACTTGACTTCAGTATGATTTGTGTGCAGTTTCACACTTTCCAACTTCAGCTGCCACTGGAAGCTCCCATTTTACTCCCAGGTACTGGAGTTTTTCTAGTTCTGGAACATGTTGGTACAGAATGCTAAATCCGTAGAAAAATACCACTGTTTATTTTAATAGTAAGATTAGCTTTCTGCTGGTTTATCTTTCTAAATATACTTCTCAGGTGTCAGGTATACATCAGATATGATTAAAGAGAAGCAGTAAGAGTGTAGCAGGGAGATGATTGTGGATGAGAGAGGATGACAAATTACTTGTTGTTTGCTCTGTTGTAAACTGGGCCAGGGTTTTCAGCCTTTTTTTTTTTTGTTTGTTTGTTTGCTTGTTTGGTAGGCTTTGATCCAGTTACATGACAAGTAATTCCACCTTCTGCATGTTCCAATATTATATTTCACTCATGTGGCACTTGTTTCAAAACTCACTCTATGTGCTATTGTGGTGCCAAATGCATGGGACTGGGAAGGTGACTTGTCACTTTAGTTTACACCTCTTTATTCACGTTATTGAACCGTACTTCTTTATTGCATCAAAGTGCAGTTGTAGTTAATACTGAAAGGTAATCTTACAAGCAAGATTTTTTTTTTTTAAAAGGAAAATATTTTATATTCTATTTCCTACTGCTTCTAACTGAATAAGTATGTCTGTACACCACACTTCATCTTTGAAAGCATGAAATCAGCATGGGATGGATTGATCTGTAAATCTGAACGCATCATTTGTTCTTCAGCTGGTTATGCTGCAGTTACGCTGAGTATAAATGTCTCCAAGAATGTCACTGTGGCCTGCAACAATCAACCAACAGGTTTTATTCAGCAGCTTGTCTTTCTTACCACAAATTACGTTTATTCGTAGAAAATGTGCTTAACCTTGATTGTAAGTTATTTAACTGCTTTATATTTCAGCAGTAAATTCCAAGCACCTGAACTAGTCTGCTTTTACTTTGGAAAGCAGCAGAGTAGTATTATCTCTTACATAACTAAATATAACTTTATGGTATGTTTTTCTATTGTTTGGAAATCATAAGCAGCATGATAAAGGCAAATCTGTTGAAACCTGACAAGAATTAAAATAGTTTCACTGTATATTGCTGTACAACATCCATATGTGTTTAGAAATTTGATGACTGGCTACACTGCAGATGTTTTAAAATTGAAGCTAATCAGGGAGGCTTATTTAGCAGCTGTAGTTTACTGATGTTCTTCCTTCCTCCTCCCTCCCATACAGGCAGCATTCCAGTGTAAGGTTTTCCTTAGAGCCGTAACGCTTACCTGTGGATGGCATTGCAGCAGGTTTTGTTTTTTTCTCAAGTGGAACTATGGACACTGGCATTAGATCAGAGACCTATGCCCACATACATGCAATATTTTCATTAGGAGGACTAAAATCAGATGCTCCTAATGTATGTGATATGAAAATCTTTCTGAATATATTGCCTCTTAGCTAGCTGTTGAACACTTCACTGCCTTTATGCCTTTCACTATTTGAAGGGTATTTAGAAGCCCTTGGTGGTGTGCACAGTAACTAGATTGTGATGTAAGTGCAGCTAGTTTCATGCAAACCTATATAGATTATAGCATTTAAAGTTCAAAAGGATGTTGTTGTAGATACTGTGGGTATTTGTTCTGTTTGTTGTCCACATAATTCAGCAATTTTAGATGATAAATACACCAAGATGTCACTTCTTAATTTGGAACAGAAGAGTGAGAGGCCAGAATTTCCATTTCATGTAACAGAAAATCTTTGTAGAAGAATAGTGATTCTGTGATTATTGATACTGTACTGTTAGTGGAATAGATATTATTTAGATCAAGGGGAGTAAAATTGTACCTCTGTCATTAGCCAATGCAAATGATGATAAAACCCAACAAACCAAACACTCTGTGGTAATAAGATTTTCCTTTTGTCACGCAGTGCATTATGCCTACCCGGTTATCTTTTCATCATGTCTGTAGGGACCCTTTGGTATGAGGCATTTTTTTTCTTCTTCTTGTACTGCTAGTGTGCAGTTCTGCCCTGCTGCTTTCAGAATGTAAGACATTATTTGTCCTGTCCTTCTCTCCATACTGTTTGTAAAGCGCAAGGGTGGACTGGAGTGTGGCAGCAGTCCTCTAGGTGGCAATGCAGACACATGTAGAGTCCGTGAAGAGAGAGCCCTTACAGCTCCTTCTTGGCAGACAGAGCACTGTGGTAGGCTCCAGAGAGAGTTAGAGCTCGGGTGGTGCAGCTGGCTGCATTTCAAGATAGTCTGTGTAATGCTGGAAATGTGGCAAACTCCTGGACCGTGTGGTGTTTGACTGTGAGGAGCATGGCAAGGAATAGAGGCTTGTCTGGAAATACGAGAGGAGCAGTACTGATGGAAGACGGTTGGGTAGGAAATAGTGATGTTTGTGGCAATCTTTCTAGAGCTTACCACTTACCTGGTGAAAAACACTGCATGTAAATGCGCGGAAGAACATTGTATGCGTAGACGTGTTGCTGTGATTTATTTTAGAAATGGGCAACTTGATTCTTATTGCACCTTTCTCAGTTCTTTGAGGCTTGAAGACTTGGCAGCCAACTAGGCAATTCAAGAATTAACATCACTAATGGATGCACAGAAAGTTATGGCAAGAGGCTTTCTCTTGGACTGAGCTGTAGATCAGCTGTGTGTCTAGGCTGCTGGAAGTAGTTATTGTTTCCCTGAGTTCTCATCTCCTACTCTTTCAGGCCTCCTCGACTCCCATGTTTGGGAAGGTGCTTGTGAGAAATTGTGAGCACCGCCTGCCATCTTGGATGTCTTTTAATTTGGTAGAGTGGTGTCCACACCAAACTTGGCAGTGAAGACATGCAGATGTTATTGCAGTTGGGTTCTTTGCTGATATTAATGAATTATCTTTGTGCTTCTGAAGGCAATCCCAAGCCATGGGGACAGAGGGGGATGAATCTTTGGCTAGCGGTGAGAGGCTACTAAAAGCTTGATTCAGCTGCCAGAAGGATGTCTGACAAGCTGGGGCTGCAGCATTAGCAGTGGCAGAGACATCCTTTGCTTATGGTATCTCTAGACACTCATGCTCTGCTTTTATGGGAAAGAAGTTTGCTTCTCACTTCCATTAGTATCTTCCAGAATGTTTGCTGCCCTCAGAGCTTTAGTAGAACCTGCATCTCTGCTTGGGAGCAAGACAGTTGGGTGTCAGGGGCTTGTGCTGCTGTTTGACGGTGTTGAGCTGCTGTGGTACTGTGTTGGAGCTGAAGTGTATCTGCCAGCAGTTGTAGTTGCAGAGTGGTGCACAACGTTTAACGTGTATGAACTGACTAAACTTACCCTTTAAAATAATAAGACTTGTAAACAATCAGTGACTTGGAACTATATTTGTATTTTACCTCGTGAAGCCAGCACAATTTTTAGTTTGTTTCTTGGGCTTTTTAGAATATGTTTAGAATATTTTTAGAATATATTTAGCACTTACTGAAATTGCTTCTTGAATATACAGAGTCTGCTAGAAAATTGCGTTGCTGTGGGTTTTAGTGCACTGCTCCATCTCTGGCAGTGTTCAAGGCCAGGTTGGACAGAGCCTTGAGCTACATGGTGTAGTGTGAGGCGCCCCTGCCCTTGGCAGGGGGTTTGGAACTAGATGATCTTAAGGTCCTTTCCAACCTGAACCATTCTTTGATTCTATTCTATGGTTCTAAATTGCAGTCTTAAAACATAGTTTTGAAAAAGGTGTGTCTAAAGCTAAGATTTAGGAAAGGGATTTGAGAAATGCATTTGAAGTGATGCATAGCAGCACAGGTAGAGCTGATTTTGTTTTATTTTCCCTTTGTCAAAATGAGGATATTAAAAAAAGTAAAAGAAATCCTTTGTATTGTTACTGAAGTCAGATAGCAAACCTAATCTGTGTTTCTGGGGGAAGCCCTGAGCATTTCCACTTGCATACAGTTCTGAAGAAACAATACATGTAAGTCTTTTGCTTATAGTTTTTATCCTTTTAGAATTCACAGATTTTTTTGATTAATAATTGAATATGTCCAAACGTGTTCTGGAAAAGTTTATGGGGAGAATTCTAGTTATAATGGAGAAATGAAAAACGAGTGTCTGGCTTGTGAACCACTGTTAAACTGAAGCATAAAGGACAAACAACCGAAGAACCAACCAGCCAATAAAACCAGCTCCCTCACTCTCCCAAAAACCCCAAACCTAACCCTACCCAATGCTGAAATCCCTTCAGAAAAACTTAGTATGTTTCTTCAGCCAAAAAGGCCTCTCAGTTACCACAGACAAGTGTAATTTGGGATTGGTGGCTTAATAATCGTAGCTGTTTGGGTGAGCAGATTCCCAATTCTTTACAGAAGATCAGTCCTATAAAATGCAGCCACAGACTGCTGCTGAGAAGAAACTCAATTAAGAAAGGAAATTAGTCTGGCAATTAAACAAGCCACAGCAGTGTCTGGAAAAATGGATTTTTTTTCCTTTTTTTTTTTTTTTTTCTTCTTTCTTCCTTCCCTGAAAGAAAACTGATGAGATCATTTTGGCTAAAAGAAACTCATAGGTAGGGTTACAGGAGCAGCCTGCTCATCCTTTCTGTATAATGTGAATGAAGCATGGGTATCTGTGAAGAGGAGAGATTTAAACTTTATATAGTTTATTCCCAGGACCTAATATGCTTGTCACGACTGCTTTAATTCTGTCAAATCATACTTGCAGAGCAACTGTTCCAGCTAAGTACATGCTGTTGCCAGACTTATTTGGTGTGCTACCTGATTTTGAAAATGATAGTAGAAGGCTGAGATAAGCACACTTACTAATTTAGCTATGTGAAATAGATTATCAGTTAACATTAGTGCATAATTTAGGATACATTGAAACACTCCAGCAGCTCAGAAGACTTAAACACTCATGCAATCAGGATTTCATTCATAGCAAGTAAAGGATTTTCTTTGCATATGTTAATTATTAATTAATCATGTTGTTATGTTCTTTCACAGAGAGCTTGTTTGTGGCCAGCTAGGTTTTGTACCTAGATGATACTAGCCAGTTCATTCAGTATCATGGGGCATTCCCAAAGCATAACATAGACTGACATAACAGAAGACTTCACACTGTAAGGCCCAGCATTCTGTTCTGTAGGAGCTACGGTGCATATAGTGACTTGATGCTCCAAAGGAAAATTTAAAATCGGTGAAAATCCTTATGAAAAATATTGTAAGGTTAAACTTCACCTCGTGACAGATCCTGCTCAGGAAGCATGAAGCTGGAGAAGAGAATTGTTAAAGGACCTGTTAAAGGGTGGTGGGGCACTGGAGCAGGTTTCCCAAAGAAGTAGTGAATGCTCAATCCCTGGAATTGTCCAAGGCCAGGTTGGACAGAGCCTTGGGCAACGTGGTCTAGGGTGAGGTGTCCCTGCCCATGGCAAGGGGTTGGAACTTGATGATCTTAAGGTCCTTTCCAACCCTAACTGATTTATGATTCTGTGACTGAACCCCAGATAAGAAGGCTGTGAATTTGCCTAGCATTTAATCAGATCTGAAGTCTGCCAGCTGAGTAGAACATGGAATTATTTTGAAGCCCGACTGGGGTGAATAAGTCATGTTATTGTTTTATTTCCATACAATTGTTTCCAACCCCCTTATTTTTATAAATAGGCAAACCCATGAATGAGTGGTCTGTGCTTTTATAATGAGTCTTGTATTTAAAAGTAATTTCTTAAGATCTTGGGAGCACCAGAAGTTGCCCTCCACAGAGAATGGGAATTTCAAGAGGTCATTTGCATAGTGCCAGATACCCTAACAGAAGGTTGAGGTTCCCAAGGGAAAAAATCAATTATGTAATATATTTTATATGTAGATTAAACCTATAGGGAATAGTTGTTGAAGTGGAAAAAAATATTCTCCTCAGTCACGTTAAGGTACTGTACTGACATCTCAGAGATACAGCAGAAGTTTCCTTGTAGGACTGTGGGCATCTTCATGCAGTTGTTTCCCACTTGCAAACTGATGATAACAGTTCTTGTGACAAAACAAAGAAGTTGGCTCTTTGAACTCAGCCTCACACACTGCTCTTGGAGTGCTTGAGTTCATAAAGCCTAAAGAGCTGTCATCGTTGTAGGTCACTTGTGATATTATGGTAAAAAAATAACTGCTGATAGCACAGAAAAAAGGGAAATCCATTTAACAGATTAAAACATTAGTTTTTTGTAAGAGAAAGAAAGGAAAGAACTGGTGTATGGAATCTTCTGTGCATGATTTGTAGTATTCTTTGAGTTCAATGCTCAGTTACTGTGAACAGTTTGAAGATTAATTAACAGCAAAAATTTGTTCCTCTATTATTCTAACTAAATTACTGCTTTCCAAATACAGAATGCTATTATGTGCATCTGTGGGTGTCTGTATATACATACAGCTCTGTGTGTGTGTGAAAGGAAGGCACAATGTGAAGTGTAAGAAAAGATTCCTTTTCTCTTTTTGCTAGATGTATGACAGCACAGCAAAGTTAATGTATTTTCTGTCTGCCTAGCCGCGTCCTCCACAAGCAAGATTTCACAGCATGTATATGTAAGGCTTTTTCCACACTTTGAGTGTAGTAGGCGTCTAAGATGCCATGGAGCAAATACCAGTCTTGATTTAATAGATTTCAAGACTGGTTTTCTGTTGTCAAGTTTTTGTTGTTGATTTATTTTTGCTGGTTTTTCTTCTTACTTTTGGAGAATGTTTTTAATTGCATTGGCACCAAATATTACGTCAATACCAGTCAACCTCAGCTTAGTAAATCAAAGTAAAAGGTCAAATCAGTATTACAAACATTTACTAACATGGATTGTGGCTCAAACAATGCCAGTTCCAGCAGACACTGAATGAAGATTTAAAAGGCACTTAAATCTTATGCTTAGGAAAGTCTTCGCTAATTTTAATTGAGAGTCATTCCAAATCTTACTTGAGAATGGAACTTGGATGTCTTTGATGTTTATATTTCATAGCAGCTTTAATGTTCAATTATTTCCCCTTCTTATGTTCTGCTCAAATACATTTTATGTAGAGTAACTGCTGATATCTTCAAAATTAACTGAACAAAGTTACTTGACACTTCTTTCTAGCTTCTTTTTTCCATAAAAGCAAATTACTCATGCTGATATGTTTTATTTCAAAATTCTCAAGGTTCACATAGGTGAACATCACAGTACCAGTACTGATAAGGTATTTCTGCTTAGTGGAAATCTCGATTTCTGATATTCAAGAGATTTGGCTTTTTACCATTAGTAAAGACAATGAGTATTCAGAGGTTATTCAGGTACTCTGGTTTAGGTATGAAACTGGAGATCAAACTGGAAACAATAAAATTGCAAATGCAGTAATTTTAAAAAAGGCAAAATTAGTTTTTTCAGTGTGCAGTATATATTGTCAAAGTACTATTTGTGATGTACCATAAATTTAAAAAATAATTAAAGTAATTATTTTTTAAAGAAAAAAAGACGTTTAAAAGAGAAGTTTGGGATTCTGAGATGGCATCATTAGTATTTTTGTATAATTTAACAGATTTTTGAAACAGTTCTAGAAATGAGATGCTGCAGGTAGTGTTTCTTTAATGTTCCTTGCTCATGTTTTTCTTTCCTTTTCTTGCAGTTTTTATAAATATTCTAGTAGCTTTTTGTGGTTTTTTTTTTTTTTTTTCTCGGTATCTCCAGTGCCTAGAGCTGCTTTTTGTGCATCTAGGAATAAGCACCTGGAGGAATTTGGGGTTTTATTGACTCATATGGCATATATAAATTTATTGTCTTAGTACCCCCCCTAGAATAAACCAGACTTATCACTTTCCCACATATGTTTTATAGAAATAGTTCTTTGCAGAGCATGCAAGTTATCTTCAAGCACTGTTAGTAACCAGGTGAACAGTAGGCATCTCTTTGCCAAGGAACAAGATTTTCAGCTATTATAAATGAGTGACATAACTTTTTCTCCCATGGGATTACATCAACTTTAAATTTTCATTTTGAAGTAATTTATATTTAGCGGAATTGAAGCAAAGTAGCGGTTTTTGCCCTGTGACGCTTCAGGAATTCACAGTCCTGAACTGAGAGCAATAAGAAAAGAGCATTTATGGCAGTGATGCTGTGTAAATGTATGCAATCCAATTCGAGTCATGATGCTAGTGATTTTTTGAAGGGAACTGTGAAATGTTTTCTGCAATGTGCTAACTTCCATACCCTACTGAGCATAGCTCTGCACTTAGAGCCAAGTTCTAACCTCTGATGCACACACTTGGCTCTTGTTTCTGTAGAAGGCATGTGCATCTGAGATAAATATTTGGGTTTTATTTGAGGCAGACAAGTAAAGAATGTGTAATGCATGCATATTGCAAATTGGGAAAATGGCATAAGCAAAACAGCATATTTAATTTGAGAGTAAATCATTTCTCCTTTAGAGCATTTGTTAGAACTCTGGCATTCTTGTCTTGCTTTTACTGTTTCAGTCTTGTGGGGACTAAGAGTTTAACTTGTGGAGCTTTTGCTGCTTATGACCACATACCTGACAAGTTAATTTAGATTGTCATGTTAAGAAAAACATGTTTAGGGGAAGGCATTTTTATTATTTGCCTGCTCCTTTTTTTTGAACTGTGTGTGCCGTATGCATGTATATATATATATATATATATGCATGCTCAGTGGCTTGCAATGGCTCAGCTGTGAAGCTTACCTCTAGACTCTGAGGCTTTTACTTTCTCTGTTCTGCAAACAGTCCTTCACTAAGATGTTGTGCAATGTTGTTTTTTCCACATTTTCTGCTGGTACTGAAATGATCTTCCTCAACCAGAACAGGATCATTCAACCAGCATATAGGGCTGGTCTGAATAGGATGGCTGCTTGTGCTTGGCAGAGAGCTGAAACGGGGTGGAGGAGATGGTTCTCTCTAAACAGCAATTCTATGTTTCTTCATAGAGAGTGAGCCAGGCTTGATGGAAGCACAGTCTCGATTCAGTCCCCTGGAGATCAGTTGAACCATGCTGCTAAACCTCAGGAGTTAACTAATCTGAATATTGCAGAGGGTGTATATTCTAGAGATTCACTGGCATTGCTGGCCAAAAGTCTGCTAATGACAGTTGCTACAAAAGCATTTATACTCCCAAGAAAAAACTGATAAAGTATCTCAAGCAAGCAGAAGAATATGGGCAACTTTGTCAGCTTTTAAAATATGTTCCTTTTTTTTTTCTTCCTCCTTTCTTCTCTCCCTTCCCCCTCCCTC
>JBCJKH010059423.1:0-19634 GCA_039877255.1 Loriculus beryllinus | reverse complement strand
AGGCATGGTTTAGTGAGAGGTGTCCCTGCTTATGGCAGGGGGGTTGGAACTGAATGATCTTAAGGTCCTTTCCAACACTAACGATTCTATTATTCTATGATTCTATTTAGAAATTACTAAAAGTTCAGCTAAACCGTTAGGGATTTTTAACATCTGCTGGAACTGCAGGAAAGTATTGAGGTAAAACCTGGCCTGTTTTTAATAAACAGCTCTGTTATGTGTTATATCACTGGCTGTTAGCCCTAACATTTGAAACTAAGAGCTTCATCTTTATTTTGAGGTTGCGCATTTAAATGAAAGACAACACCAAATGAACAGAAGAGACAATGGTAGCACAATCTACAGAGTTCAGGTTGGCTGTTGCCTGCTTGAGAATCTATACACTTGTCTTGTATTTAATTATGTGCCCTTCCTAAAACTAGTAACTTCCTTCCATTAAGCTGCAATTCTGTCATAGTATTATTGATTGGGAATATATCACAGTGTTCATAGGAAACTATTTCTGTCATTTCTGTTTACAAATCTTTAAGTGAATTGCTTTTCTTCTCCTTCACTACAAAATTCTCCTGTCACAAGAAGATGCTTTAAACAGACATTCGTAAAAATTTATCAACGAGATGATAATTTTTGGCACAGCCCTGAGAAACGAATGGTCCCTGAGGTACACAGCTATGGGCAGCATGGCAATGCAGAAGCAGACATATACCACAAACACTAAGTAATATTTTCCTTACTCATGGCAAGCATTAATGGATCCTGTCTCCCTAGTAAAGCACTAAAGTCTCATTTTCACCAACTGGCTATTGCCTCTTGTGGAAGCAAGTTATCCTTTACCTGTTTACTTATTCCTCTCTACCTGAACTCCAGGTTAGAACCCTGTGTGTTACAGGGGGATCCTGATCTTGGGTGCACAGTTCAAGAGCTTATAAGTCTGAGGAGCTCCTGAGTCTGAGACCTCCCTTGCTGAGGTGTCTAACTCAACCAGTAGCAGTGGGAGGCTACATCCTCCTAGCTGCTATCTTACTCAGCTGAGATGGGGTGGCTTACCCTGGTGTGAGGCAAAATGAAGGTTAAGATTTAACACAAAGGATCTTCATCCAAGACAACAGGAAGGATAAGGCACATTCTTGTGGCTTTAGGTCACACCCTTGGGCAAGAAGTCCCATGAAGACTCCACCTTGCTTTCCCCTTTTGTTCCTCTCTCCCTTCTCGGAGTCCCACTCAGAGGTTCTCTTGTCTCAGCTCCTGGTAACATCTCAGTGAGCCACGAGGGAAAATCAAGGGTGAGCAGAACCTTTCTGTTGGCTGCAGCCAGCATCCTGCTCAAGACCCCCACTATTACAGAAAAAAGGGTCCAGTTCTAGATTAAAAAAAATGCTGCTTTAATGCTTCCTGCTTTGGCCTGCAGGGGAATGAGGTTTGGATCCGTGGAGGGAGTAGAAGATATCTGGCTCATTGCCTGTGTACCTCCTTTTGGTTGGTTGGTGGCAGAATCATCTCTGGCCCTTTGTTGGGTTTAATTCTGTTCTATTTGCATTTCCACAATCAGATTAATCATGACAGAATAGCCAAGAGGTGAATGAGAACTGAGCATCTTCTGCTGTACTGTGAAGAATTTGGAGAAAGAATCATGCCCCCACTTTAGGTACATAGTGATGTACACATCCAGTAGATAGAGTAATGATAGAGCAGCAGCGCTAATAGGAAGTTTCACTATTTGAGTCCTTGACAAAGAGAAATTATTCTGTAAATGACACTTATATATACTATATATTATTACCTTCACAGTATAGTGGAGAAACTGAGACAGTAGAAGTTTGTGAATCAACCAAAACCACCCACTCAAGAGCAGGGATTCAACTCAAAGTGTGGGCAAACACTTAAGGCTTATCTGAAATGAACCAAGTACATTCTTGCTTGCTTATGTCCGAAACTGTTCCCCCCTCCCACACACACCCCATAAATGTTATGCAAACCAAAATACTTTAAAAGGCTATATTTAGTCTCAAAATGCACTTTTAGATTCTAAGAGGATACTTCAGGACACACAAATGTATCACACTTTCCCTTTCCTCACTAAAAATTCTTTATTTCAGCTGAAATTCAAGCTGAACAGTAGTATTGGATAACTTTGGTTATTCCAAGACTGGAGGTGCATAAACTATAATCTTAGAAGTTTTACCTAAATCTGCATGGCATTACTTCTAAGAAATAATCCAGGGGAAGAAGATCCTATTTGAGGTGCTAACATGAACTCCGTAAGAAAAAGTAGATGAATAATCTTGTTCCAACCTAGCTTGCTTTGCTGTCTACTGAAAGCAAAGGCATCCTTCTGTTTTTAGTGGACAATGAACTTCTGAAAGGTCTGTATTTATTTTTTTTTCTTTTGTGCCACTTTCGGTAGTTTAATGATTTTTCTTTGCATTTTAAAGGCATGGATGTCATGGAGAGAGATTGGAGAACTTTAATTATGCCCCTGTCTAATATTATCTGGACAGTAGTGTATCCATAATCCCAAAGTGTCAAATTATTATCTGTGATGGCAGACTGTATGTTCTTTCCCATTTCACTTGGTAGAACTGAGTGCAGATGAGTTAGAGACTGGTAGAATGACATAAAACATAGGAGAATTATGAACCTTTTAAATAGGAAATTCATGAATGTTTTTTAATTTACATTTTTATTATGTTTCTGGCAGATGGAAAAATTAGAAATCAGTGTGTGACAGCGAGTCTTTACTCTGTGAAAGGGGAGTAAGCACTGCTGGTAGCTGACTGCATGGGAGGAAGGATGGAGTGGCTCTTCCCCCAGCCAAAGCAAAAGACTTCCGCTCTTATTGTGTGTAATATGGATCAACCACCACAATTTATAAAGAGGGACACTGAAAGGGAGAGAAGGGTCTTTTCCTCCCCATCAGAGTCTTCTGATAAATCACTCGCTTTCAGTGTATTTTACTAAACTTCATCCTGCCTAATTTTTTTTGTATGACAAGTGTCATATAAATCTGGGACTCGATCTGTATTGGATTTCACTTCAGGTAATTTCTTCAGATACTCAGCATCATTTCCCTTTCTCTATTTCTTTTCAGCCTGTTGTTGATAACCTAATAAGTTCCTCACTGTCCCTAGTGTTTGTATATGTCCCTCAGACTTGCATAGGTGGGCCTTCCTTCTCATTTTAGTCTCCTCTTTGTCATTATTTGAAACTACTATGAAGGGCCTTGTTAATCGTTTCCCTCCAAGTCAATACGTTAATCATCTTTGCTGCTGTTGTCTGAATTCCATCAATTTTGTCTGTCCTTTTTGCCCACAACTGAATTCAGTATTTGAGATGAGCTCACTCTAGAATTGCAGAAAGAAAAGAGGTGAATGGCTGTTTGGTATGCTGACACTGTTCAGTGTTCTGTCACCATCTAAGGAAATATGGACAAAGACAGAACATCTTTCATTTTTAATGTTTTCATAATAGTTTTCTTGGCCATAAGATGAAGATGGAGTTTAATCTGTGTGTATCTGTTCCTTTTAATTTTACGGTCTTGATATCCCACAGTCCTACATGCTCTGTTGTGTCAGAGTAAAGTGAATTTGAATTGGCTAGGGAAATCCTCTGGAATTTTAATTTATGTATACTTATTGTTATCCAGGGGATACATCTCAGTGAAACTGAAGGAGATAGAGCTGTACTGTACCCTGTCACCTTTCTGCTGGGAGTATGAAGGAGAGATGTTACTGAAGTGTGTTTGGGAACACTGAAGCTGAATTCTGTCGGGTGTCAATTCTTGGCTGATGTTAGGTTGGTTGAAATTGGACTTCTAACTTCTGCAAAGGCTGGACAGCCAGAGACTAGCTGAAGGATTTCAGTGTCCACCCACAGGAGCAATAGTTAGTTTGTGGTACCTCCAAATTCAGCTCTGGTACCACATCTGTTTTATGTGTCTTGTCTGTAGCAGTGGACAGCAGAGTCCAAAGAACTATAGCTGCAGTTATTGCTGGCCTGACTGTACAAGGACACAGTGAAGGTACTTTCAGATCAAAGTAAATGACATGTGAAGAATTTTTCTGTTAAAAATATGCACAGATTCCTGTGCAGGTAGCACATGGAGCTGCCCAGTCTAATGAGACTGCATATTCTTGCTTTGTTTCCATGCTACAGTCTGTTCTTTCAAACCACGGGCTCAGTTCTGGTTTAGCTGTCACTGGAAGAGATCAGCACTGCCTTTCCCCTCTTGTTTCCCAGGGTAGAGTTAAATCATGGTAGGGTGGAGGAGCTATTTTCAGATTATGCAGATAGATGAAATTGAACCCTTTCCCAGTTACCCTCTTCTCAGGTCTTGGAGAGATGACATTTATTTCACTGTAAGTTATCTTCCCTTTTTTTTTTTTTTTTAATTTATTTATTTATTTATTTATTTATTTCCATCAGATAGAAAGGGATTATGAACTTGATTCAGTTTCTTGTCTGGGCTGTTCTTAAACTAGTACCTTCATTATGAAGTTATTGCCTGTAACGGAAGGATAGGCCCTGACTCGCTGGGAGTGTCTCTACAGCAAGGTGAAACTTGAGACACTAGGTTACAATCCACAAAGCACCAGATTCATTAGAAACAAATTTTGCAGCCCAGACATTAAAATATTTCCTCTAGTACAAATGACTTTCTTTGTAGGACAGTGTGCAGCGCTGGGTGCTGAAGGTGTTACTAGTGACAGAGGAAATATTTTTGCAATTCTTTGTCTTGAGAGTTTTCCTTTGAGCTACGTGAACATTTTGAAGTGTTACCGGTGCTGTGTGGAGTAAACCTAGATGTCTGGTTGCTGTCACTAAGTTAAGATGATTTTAGTAATTCCTTATATCCATGAGCTGGAATACATCAGTAAATAAATGATCTTTCCTTCCTTTCATCTATGATGCCAGGGGAGGACCAAACGGAGTAGCATTCACTGGGGACGCTTCATCTCAGAAAACTGCTTTCATTCACCAAAATGTTCTGTTAGAAAATGTTTCTAGCAAAATACTTCATTGTGCAGAATGAGTCAATGAGAAACAAGAGAGGTGATTGTAATAAAAACCTCATGAGGATATTCATTCTCTGTGTCTGATGGGCTTGTGTTCAGATCACAGAGCCATCCTGTGAGTGTACAGCCATCATCCCTTTTAGAAGTGCAGGTGGAAGGGGTGGAGCATGCACAAAACCAATGATTTTTAGTGGTCCCTCTGGACTGTGATTAAGACAGATGGGCAAGCAGCAGAGATGCTGACTGAAATGCATTGGTCTCAGAGATGAAGGGATCTTTAGGCACATTTTCAGAAGCTCCTTGTTCTACTTTGAAAAATGGAGTTGGCTTTCCACCCTTGTTTACAGCAAAGATCCTGCTATAGGTCTTACACATAGGCTTGACATTCTTTAACTTGCTTGAACAGTGCCTTGGTTTACACCAATGAAGGAAAAATTAAAAAACCCTCACAAATCAAACTGAGCAAAATGTAGGAAACTTGGTTGTGTATATTAAATTCTTCCCTCCAGTTAGTTTTCTGTCAGACTTATTCAGATGTTGGGTTTAATTGCGTGCATTTTTCTGAACATTGCAATGTATTAAATGAATACATATGAATTTGGTATGTTATCTTTATTGGCCTCTTAAACCAGATGCTGCTGCCTCTGATGAGGATTTGTAATTCAATGTTTGAAACCTAATGAAATTCCAGTTTGAGTTTCTGCTGCCAGCCAGCTGTTTTACTATGAGAAACAGCTAGCTCTAATGATGATGTACTAGATTACAGAAGTTGCATGTAGTTGATGCCAGAAGTGTCTTTATTGGAATATAAATGGGACTTTGTTTTTGAACCTCAAAATCTCCACATAACCCTTTAGGTCTGAGTATAGTAACAGTGAAATTTCCTCAGGTCCTGAAGTTCAGCTTCTCCAGATGCTTGGAACTGGCTGTCACTGACATAAGCTTAGCTGTGGTTCCTGAGGGACAGAAATGTGTCCCTCAGACATAGCTAATGCTGTTGCTGTGCTAAAAGCATACATTTTGCTGATTAACAGCCTAGGTAGCAAAACATTGCTAAAAGAGGCTTAGTGGCTAAGGGAACCCATTTACCATATAATAATCTATATCACATAATTTATAATAGCATATAGTAATAATATCTAATAACAAGTGATTAGAAACTTACTCAAGAAATAGGAGCTTTGGATCTAATGTTTCCTTCAGCCTGAATCACCTCAGTCTTGCCTTGCTATCTGTTTCTTGGATATAGGTCTTAAAACGTTCAGAAGGATTTGATTTCAGGGCAGGAACTAAGGATACACAAACATTATTGTGATAAGCTGTTTTTTATTGATGATAACAATGTAATGATCTTCCATGCTGTCCTGACAACAGATTCATGCTTTCTGTCTGCTTGTCTTGCATCAATTTTTTCCTGAGTAATTTTATTGCATGATATGAATGCTTCATATGTCTCATAAAAGCAAACAGGGGAGAGTAACCCTTTGACCTTTCCAGCATTCTTTGGTGTAATTTACTGGTGATTCTTCTCCCTGTGGCATGGCCCTGGAACCCCATGATAAAAATGGACAGCCAATCCAAACAGAAAATGTTGAAAAGGTTAAAACTTTGATTATGTTAGTCTATACATGTTCATAGTCTTTTCTTGGCCAGAAAGAAAATGAGAGCTGAAAATGGCAGTGGATGAATCATGCTTATTACAGAATACGGAAATGATATCTACTCAACCCTTTCTTGTTAGTGCTGAAAGAACGTAATCTTGTGCCCTCTCATTTTATGTCACTGCAACCCACCTCATCCTCTTAAATGAATGCATGCATCCATTTAATTAACCTGGTGAGATACTGAGATATAAATCTTTTAAATGCTTCTCATGCAGTTCATCTTGACAGCTGTCATAGTAATAACATCTTTAATGCTATATTCTTTATTTTTTGATTTATTGAAATTCCTGGTATTATTTTGAGCACACTGATAGGTTTGCTAGATTTAAGCCCTTAATCTTAAATTACTTAAATCCTAGAAGCAATGCTATAGAAAGCTTTACTGGTTGTTTAATTTGCTGAATAAATGGAAGATTATCTTACGTGAAGAAAGCATAAATGTGTTTTGAAAACTGTGGTTGAAACAGGGTGGAAATTAGCAGCTGAGATGCTTTATTTTAAATGCTTTTTTTTTCCAGAACATTTTTCCGAGAGTCTATTCTTTGCTGGCTAGTGATCACCAGTCAAAAATTGTATGAGACTGTCCTTCCTGCTCTGTTAATTCCCTTTCAAGTGATGGGATAAGGGCAGGATAGATCCATAGTATTTGGCTTTCAAATCTGTCAACATTCAGTTTCTGTCATGTGATATTATTATTGTGCTGTATCTAAATCACAACAAGGATGCGAAGCTTCCTTGTCTAGCTCTGGCCTTTCCTACTCTTCTTTGGGAGTGCTTTATCATGGCCTTGTGGATGACTGCTGGACAGTTTTCAAACGGAACTAGAGGACCATTGGGTTAGGGAGTGGTTTGGATTACAAAATAATTTGCAGGCTCTGTGCACTGCCTCTACAGCTTCAATGTCTTTTGGAACAGTTTTAGAGATAGTAAGAAATTTGGGGTGCATCAAAATTAATTATCCCACAGGAAAATGAAGAGAATTAGGAAAGAGTCTTCTATCTAGATATTTTCTGACTTGACATATATTTTAGAATTTTCCAAAGCCATTCAGGATATCTCGATATGTAGGCAGAATGGGACAGCAGTGCTGTGTTTGTTGCCTTGTAATTCCCATTGTTTCCTATACCTATCTAAGCATTTTAGGTTCCTGCACTGGAATTTTTCTAATTTCATTAACTCTTTACTGCTGGCACATGGCACATTCTCCTTCCCTCTCTGCAAAAATGCAGTTTGCCTATTTAAATAGTAACCTAATCCAGTGGGCGTAGGTGTACAACTATATACTAGTACTAACAAACTGCTGACAAGCCTAAGCAAATACCTGGTAGTACTGGGCATTAGGCAGGCAGGCCCTGCTTTATGACATTGTTATGAAGTACATGTGGATGAATCAAGAAACATTATCTAAGTTTCAGGTTGCAGAAATGCCAATGTCACTGTAGTTTTGTATTTCCCAAGTGGAAAGAATTATTTTTCCACTTTATCACACCAGCTCGTGACAAGGCTAAATACCATGATGGGGAGAGATATGGGTGTGGTAATGAAACCATTTTCATGGCTCACTTACAAGCACTAGTCAGAATTTTCTCATCTTTTGTGAAGGTGGGGTCTTCTGCTGTTACTGCTCTGATGATTTGAACACTCTACCATTAACAAAAAAACAAACAAAAAACCCAAACCTAAACCCCCCAGAAAACCCAAACAAAACAAAACACAACACAAAGGAAACAGTGAAACACTTAGTATGAAGTTAGCTGTCATTTTTGAATGGGAAGTTAAATGTAGTGATTTTATAGATCAGAACAATCTTTGATCTGTTGAATACACACCAACTCCTTAATTCTGGATTTTTTCTTTTCTAGTTCTAAAAAGGCCCATACAAACAGTACCCTACTTATTTATGCTTTTTCTTCTGTTTTCGTACAAAGACCACAGGAAAGGAAAATGCACATTGGCGTTACACAAAAGAAACAGAGCCGGACAGAGACATTACATTTAATTTGGTTCTTAGGAAACAGAATCAATCCAGAGGTTGCTAATGAGATATAAAATCTCTCACCTTTAGGTCACCTGTTCATTCTAACTAGCATTTTCATTGATGACAATCTTTACTTTCTCATAGATTCTTCCTGACCTGTGCTAGTGATATTATTTTCCTTCTCCTTTCATTGCTGAGGACAATACCAGTTCTTGTTACTCCCTTTCAGTCTTAAAGTAAGACTGTCAAACAAACAGACCTATCAGAATAGAAAAAAAGTGCTAAAGGGTTATCACTGTATAATTTTGGCTTCATTCTGTTACCCAGCATTTTGATGTCCACATCACTTGTCCTCTCATTAGCACCTCAGAAAGACAAGCAGACTGCTGAGAGGGAATGCCTTGCTGCCCTACCGGTGTTTTGCCTTCTGGCAGTGTCAAAATGTGCAAAGCAGAGGGTGGGGAGGCTACCCTACATCTATCCTGAATTTAAATGAAAGGACACTAGTTTACAGAGCTGTCATTTTTATGTGTTGTAACTTCTAAATTTATACTAATTTGTAAGAGAAAAATAAATACAGTGTATTTCCAGTTACCTTAGAGATACACTGTGTGCTAGTTCCCAGCTGGCATATGTTGGCATAGCTCTGTTGCAGTGTAACTGCAGTTTCAAACTGTCTGAAAATATGTTGGATGCTTATCTACAGAATATAATGTTATGAGTTTTCATCAGCTAAAGTAATATACATCCATCACCCTTTGTTACTACTAGAAATGAAGGTATTATAATCCATGAAACTTCTTGCATAGATTTTAGAGAGAGCTTTTCTCTGTTAATCACACCGTTTCTCCAGGGCATAGTTTTGGAGCCATTTCCTCAAGTAATGAAGATTTTTGTATTGAGTGCTAAAAATACTGCACTTTAGGATGTATAATCAAGCTCTGGCTCTGCCTCTGGCTTGCCAGCTTTCTGAACAGTGAAGGTATACTGTATGGAAGCAAGATTCCACTTAGGTCTTCCCGTGAGAGTATTTTCTATGTCCATATAAAACCTTCTTCCCTGAGCTCAGTGAAAAACTAAGACAGTAGGCAAACATCTGGGACCTGAATCTCTTAGACTGATCCCCGTACACTCCTTGAGGATACAAGAAGGATATGAAGATAACCGCCAAGTACTTCTACCTTCAGTGCCTTCCCCAACATGCTCAGCATAGATGAACTCTATAGTCCCATAGAGAACAGTCCTACAGTGGAAAAATTTCCTACAGCACAAAGAACAGTAAGATGTGCCCCCAAAGGTTTGGTAATGTACATATATGAGTGCAGTGTCAGTGAAGTCACCATAAATCAGAAGTGGCTTTGCAGTAGTTCACAGTTCAACCAAGCTAAATGGGACAGTCAAGGTCTGAATGTTGATCACTGGAGTCTCTGCTATAAAGATACCAACAAGCAAATTGGTCAGGGAAGGCGGATAAATTTCTACAGGGTATTTTCTTGGCAATACAAACAGTATTTCTGATGACTGGGCAAAACTGATTCTGAGTGCTTTTACATTTCAGAACTGTTACATCTGGACCATTCTCTGCTGAGCTTCCCAGTGGATGCAGTACTGTATTTCAGATTGTTGTTAGTCTCAGAGGAAGAGAGATTTACCTGGGAGGGTAATTTTTTGTCTGTGACAAATAATATGATGCATAAAAATGACCATTCCAAGATGAAAACTTGTTCTGGTTTTATGTACTTCACTCTGATGATCAGTGTTCTTTAAAGGCCTCCTGGGTTGGGTACTTTGAGGCACCAGCATATGTTGGTACAAATGATGTATTATCTTCTCTGACAATTACCTTTGATTAAGTGGGTTCAGCCTTAGGTTGTTAACTCTTTAGGAGAGATCTGTGACTGCTAAAGGTAACATGCCCGGAGATTTGTTTCCGTGGTGTGTTGGGGGGGGTGAGGGAGTGGAGCGTGCAGGTCTGAGACTGCTTCACCAGTACATGGGTAGGTTCACGTGCTGTGCCAGGTATGGGTTACAATAAATCCACTCCCTGAGGTGCCCAAGGTAGCGTAGCATGTAACCTATAAGAATAATTAATAGTAATGCTTGACCTTCTGCAGCAATAATGGACTCCAACTGTAGCTCTCCAACTGGTTTGCTCCGAAATGGTTGTGTGCTTGCTGATCAACAAAGACTCCCTTGTTGGAAGTCCTGCACTCCAGGCATGATGAATGCAGAGAAGAATGATACAAATATTGCATAAGGGCTTTCTCTTGCCAGTTTCTGGTGTAATCACAAAAACAGTGTAATACATTGCTTCTGTGTTTGTTCAAATCTGGTGTGGTATTTCTTTTGAGGCATGATTGCTAATCAGCAAACAGTGGTAATTGTGTTAATGTGTACAGTAATTGTGTAAATTGTGTAAATATGATAGCATACCACTGAGATTCCTTATAAGCTGAATGAAATAGTGTCTGTAGCTTTAGGATTGGTACTACTAAAAGGAAGCAAGGACTTACAGATAAACCTGGGAAAAAAAAAAACAAGGCAGGAATGAACACAGTGCAATAACTGGTTTTCCTATTATTGTGTGTACATGTTCTCACCGCATACATTCCTTAGATGAACGTGTATAGTGGGTAATTTATCCATTTTGGAGAAAAAGACTTGAATTCTGGTCTTGCGTAAGTGTAAACCAGAAGTAAAAAACAAGTGTTGTTTAATAGAAGGCTGAATTTCTCACTGGATGGCTTGGTAGCAGACCAATTGTGGCTTCCCCATGGGAAATATTTTACAAGAGCAGTCCCAGTTGTGATGCCCACAGTGGACCTGATGATCCTGGGTTGCATGCCTCTGGGAGCCCTCCAAATTCCAGCTGGCTTTGGAGGCTTAGCCTGGGCATCCTGTTTTCCATGTAGGTGGCCTGTGCTTGACCCATAGTCAGACTCCTTTGTGCTCTCATGGCAGAGCATTTAGGGACAACTTGAGAAATTAGTTGTGGTGGTTTTATCTGCTTAGTATCCCCACAGTGACAGATGGGTGGTTGAGAAATCACATTTATCCATACCTATGCAAATATATCTGCAGGGCACATGCTTCTTTTGGGAATGCCAGCTGTGTTACCCTACAGCCAAGCCCAGTGGTATTCATGCATCACCTGGCTGTGACTGAAGGTTTTGTTCACAATAAGTAAAAAGGATAAGAAATGGACAGATACGTCTTTTGCTTAGTATTGTTTTTCAGTCAAATGCAGTGAACTTATATAGGTTCAGCATTAAGCAGTGCTGTATGAATGTCTCAGTCTTACTAAAATTGTTTTTAAATAGGCTTTCATATCAGCTCTTGACTAAAAAAAATGTGGACAAATTCTTGTTGTGAAAGCTCTTTGTATTTAATGGGAGTTAGCCCAGATTAAGAGAGATAGCATCTTGCCCTCTGATACAGTAAATGTAGTCAGCATGAGATTCCTATACTTGGCGCTGTATTTATGAGCATATCTGTCTGCTTTAATTTAGGCTACATTCTGACTTTTGTTGTTCTGCTCCTACTTTCTGAATCGTGAGTAAATTCATTAGCTTTTCCCATGTTCCTGAATCACACACAATAAATATTACCTTAAAATACAAGCTAAAACTTTCATACACATATATTATCAGAAACACTTGGGAAAAGAGAGAGCTGTAGTTACTGGTAAACTGTAGTTTGGTTTTAGTAGAAACCAGCAGCCAGGAACAGCCAAATCCTATAAAACTGGAAAGACTCCCTCTGTGATAGCTTCACAGGGTGAAGTTTCCCAGCCACTCTGTACAGCCAGTTGGGCTGTCTGATTAACACAGCAGAATCTTTGACCTTAAAAACTTAAACATGCTAAGGGCATTCATGTCTCATTAAGGATAATGGGAGTTGAAAGCTTTTAGAACTCTTCAGGATTAGGTCCAAAATATGTACATCATAGCAGCAGCACAGATGTGCCAACAAGCAGGGCTTACTGAGGAGTGCAGTTAATGTGAAGCGAGCTGTTTCCCTCCCCGCCTCCTGCTCCCCAGCCCCAGGTAGTTTGTTGGCTCTGCTAATCCAGATCCCAGCCCAATTCAGAAGAGACTATGAAAACATGGGGTGTCTTGATAAGGACAGTAGTAGCAGATTATTTTTTTTCTTTGAGAAGTGACCCAAACATATTGATAATATTTCTGTCTGGAGAGTTTAGCTTTTCTGGCACAGAAAATTTGTTCCTGGAACGCAGCCTACTATAGACACAAAGTCATTAGCTGCTGGGTTATTACAAAGTTAATGTTGAAAGGCAGAAACAGTTAGTAGGATGCTGAAATGTGCATTTAATTTTGGTGGTTTTTTTTAATTTTATTTTTTTTAGTGATGCTGGAAACAGTCTGACATTTCTAGCTGATCAAAAGGAAAACAAGTAACCTCAGCTATGGAGAGAAAGAGACAGCTACAGAAAAGGGAATCTGGGAAAAGACTTTCTCTGGACA
The DNA here is from genome assembly GCA_039877255.1 of Loriculus beryllinus. Classification (NCBI taxonomy): domain Eukaryota; kingdom Metazoa; phylum Chordata; class Aves; order Psittaciformes; family Psittacidae; genus Loriculus; species Loriculus beryllinus. The sequence continues at coordinate 6,496 of JBCJKH010059423.1, read as the reverse complement.
GCAGTCTTGTGGTAAGAATGAAATTTTACTGAATTTACTGAATATATCTTCTGTCAGTAAAATATAGTTGTTAAGAGGCAATACTCATAATGATGTACATTTTAAAGATGTTTATTCATCACAGTATCACGACCTTTTGTGATTTTTAAGATTCTCCAAAGCAAAAGTGCAGGAGGAATTTTACTGCATCCTAAATAGAAACTTGTCATCATATAGAAGCATGGCCCTGAATTCACTGGATTCACACAAGAAAGGAATCCACACAAATATTCCAAACTTGTAATTAAAATCCTACTCAGCCTCTGTGGGATCACTCTGTATTGCTTTATATTTAGCATATGAGAACTGTAGGTAGCTGAGGTCATCTAATCAGAAATGCTTGTTTTGCTGTTGAGAATACTAGGAAAAACTTTCACTGTAGTGAATGTATAAATTGCATATAATGTCACCTGAAAGAGAAATGTAAATGCCAAGTGCTGTAAAATAGCTGGTTTGGAGTTACATGGGATTTGGATTCACTGAGATTGTATTCTGAATTTATTTTTATTTAATATTTTCAAATGATGACTGAGATTAACAAGGACATTTCATAGGCGTACTATGAATACATGACTGGAAAATGCTCATAGATGTTGGAACAGTTGTGTAAGAGGATAAACATGCCAATGTCAAGTTCAGCATGCTAGTTTAACAGATACTGAAACAATGAAAGCTTGGAGAGTCAGGGAAACCCATGCCATCTTTGACGTTCATAGATATTGTCTTCTGAGGGACAAATTTGTTCCTGGTTGTTATATTCGAGTTGCCTCTTTGAGTGTTTGTATGGCTAGCACTGATGCTGGGAAGTGCTGGAGACAAACGGGTTTGGCATTGGGAGCTGCAAAGGCTGGGTTTAGGTTCCAGGGGTCACTAATGAACACCAGTTTGGCTCCTTAAATGAAAACCACAAAATATTAAACTTTGCCCAATGCTACTCGTAAATAACAAGTCAAATGATTCATGAAGCAATGCTTGATTAGAGGGAGAAAAGGACTGCAGCAAGGTAACAACACTAGACAATAACCAAGCATCCCAGAATGTACCAACAGTCGTTTGAAGTCCTCATTTCTGATGACTTCCAGCAGGTAATTCTCCTCTCCTTTAACATTACCGTGCACACAGGTAGTGGGACCCCAGAGCCTTGTTTGCCTATTACATTGGATAGCAAGGTCTCATCCTTGTCTGTGGTAGTCCCAGTTACCTGAGCTGCCCACAGCCCGATCCAGCCAGCTGCTCCTGCTTCGTCTGCACTGTGGCTTGCTGCTGAGATTGGCTTCACCAAAAAGGCTACAAAGACAACCTAGAAAATAGAAACTCTTCTGTCCCATCTCTTTGGTCTGACTTGTGTATCCCCATGCTGTAATGTGTTGCTTTAATTTGTGCTGATCGTTTGTATCAGGCAAGTGTGAGATCACTAGTGTACCTTGAATTTCACACGTATTACAACCATGTAATTTCTTTTATCTTATGCTATACTTGTAGGGTGGTTTTGGTTTTGTGTTTTGGTGTCTTGTCCTGTCCCTCCCCGCCAGAGTAAAAAGCCCACTGACATGCTTAAAGCAGTGAATATGGACAGAGCAGGTTTGTCTATCTACTGATGCCTTTCATCTGCTGTGCTCCTTAGCAGGAGGCAGCAGAGCAGGCCCTCTCTCCCAGGTTTCTACTGCTCTGCAGATCCTTGAGGACTCTCTGCTTCTCCCTTAGGCATTAGCTAGCATGTCTGTGCTTCCAGGGTAGTGTTAGGTGGCCAGTGAAGAAATATGCAGATCATGTTTCAAAAAGTGTCTGTCCTTTTCCTTATCTTTGGAATGGCACTTAGAATAATGAATGACATCTCTTTATTTTGAAAAATAAAAATATTTAGAGAGAAATAATAGTAGCAAAGTGTAGCAAGTCCTCCCCCAGACTCTGAGCTGATCTTGGGACCCTAATGAGATGTTGTTTAAGTTCCCTCCTGTTCAGACCATGCAGCTCTGTGTTCTGATGGTGAGAGGTAGCTGTTTTCAGGTTGTTCAGCCTGCAAAAAAACCTGCCTTCTCAACTTTCACACACTCACCAGGCCATGCACTATTAAAACTTTCAGTTGTCGTCTAGCTTGTGTGCAGACAAGGTAGGTTTAGTGTGAAATCACAATTTTATCTGACACACTGAGTCAACAAAATCCAGCAGGTTTTGAGTGCTCAGTTGTGTGTTTATTCCAAAGGGCCAACCTCTGCTATTAGTTCTAGGCATGCACACCACTGAAACAGACTCCCGCCTAAATCCTGTAGCTAAAATGGAGTGCTGTGTTCCAAACAATTTGCCATGAACTATCAATATTTATCTGGAGGAAAAAAGAATGCTCACAGAAACTGGGTAAGGGACTTTTGCACAAACATATTGCTTAGTATTTAAAATCAGTAGTTTTTCCCTAAATGTTTGCACTGATGCAATGGACTAGATTCAGCCTTTAATTAAGATAGAAATTTTCTTTTCCCTGAAGTGACAACATGGTCTGCTGTGTGGATTGGAACAAAATGCTAAGTATTTCTGGCTTTCACTCCCGCCTACTGCTACTTTGGACTTAATTTATAGCCGAGACAGTACACTATGCTTAATTTTTCCCCTGTGGGTGGGTAGCAGAGAGAGGCATTTGTGTCATAGGGAATATTGTGTGTGTGATGCTATCCAAAGTACTTTGTGTAATAATTGTACCTACATATTAAAATGTCCATGAGGACATAATTAGAGGAGCGATAGAAACTGGCTGTATGAGAAAGTGATGCTTCCTACCTGCTCTTCAGGAAGTGGTAAGTAGGGTGGGTTATTGTACGCAGCTGGAAAACAGTCTTCAGGCACTGGTTTGAAGTCAGTCAGTTTATGCTAGTATGTGCCAGCAGAAACTCTGTGAACTTTTGAAGGAAACCTGTGAGGGTAAGAAATGTTGCAGTATTTTGAGCATATAAACCCATCATACCATCAGGCTGACACACTCAGTTTTAGAACAATGTCTTTTGCTGTACGTGCCATTTGCTGGTTATGCTTGTCTTCAGCGTTTCTTGGTGCATGCATCCTTTTTCAGTACTTGTATACTACAGGTCAGTGTGTATCAAAGCTATATATTGAGTAGGATATGTGTAACTAGTGTCGTCCATACATTGAATTAGAAACATGTGTGCACTGATGTTGTTTGCTGCAAGCTATTATTTCACAACAAATTAGAAGAGATGTTTTGAGATTCAAGTGCCCTCAGCTGCCTGTTAGTAAGTCACACCGGATGCCTTGCGATTCGATGAAATTCAACTGGGCAGAGCAAACTACTTTTTATTCCTCTTATTTTCTCCAAATTCCTTTACTATCATACCTTTTCTTGATTGATGCCTTCATGTTATATATGCGTCTTCATTACACTTGTATCCATTCTGTTACCAAACTCTATCCGAGTGCAGTGTTTTAGGTGAGCCCCTGCCTGTGCAAGTCCTTAATTCTTCTATCTCTTCCCAAGGGTTTTGTGTTTAACCTCTCAAGCATTCAGAACTGGACACTCTGCTTGGAAAATTTGGTCTTGATTTGCTCAAGAGCACTTGTTGCTTGGTGGAGTCTTCCAGTATTACCGTATCTCATAAAGAATTCTGATTTCTGTGTGTTTAAAAGAAACTGGTTTCTACTTTTGTACTCTGAACCATGAGATACAAATAGGCGTTTCTGATAACATTCCTTATCCTGCCTGGCTGTGTTGCTTTTCCCATCTGCATCAGATTGTAGTCATCTTCTGGAATGTTTTTATTTTCCATGATTTAATCTACAAGTATTGCATAGTGAAGTTTGAAACAAAACAAACCAAATACCAAAAAATACCAACAAACCAACCCCAGAAAAACCCCTCTCTTCCTTTCTCATCTCAGACTCTGAATATATAGGGTACAGTGATATTTGGTGGAAGAGAAAGAAAAGGAAAAGGTTGTTTCTGAAAGAAAAAGGGCATGGCTTCAGATTCCTTAGAACATGGATCTGGGTCTTAAAGATATGAACATAAATTTCATCAGTGTTTTTTATTCAGGCCTATCCCATCAAACAATGAGATTCCGGCTTCAGATGAGGAGGATCAGTTTCAGAAACATCCTTCAAACAACATGCCAGTGAGAAATTTCATAGGCATTAAAACACTCTTCCTTGCACCACAGACACAGTAACTACTTCTTCATCAGCTTGGGTAGAGAAAAGTTTAGTGTTCCTTCATACACTACTGTATACCCTTCCAGCCAGTGGCTTGAGGTATAAGCTTTACAATGAGGGTAAATAAACCTTTTTAAAATTAAAAAAATATAAATGCATGAATATAGTCATAGAATGTGTTTCACAGGACATACTTTTTGAGTGATTATGGACCTCATGAATATCTGAATTGATGCTTTACTGGAAGTTAGTAGTTTGGAGCCATGCATTTTAACAAGATTCAGAATCCTACTACTGTTAAGAAATGCCAGATAATGCAACAGAGGAATCATTGCAAATGCTGTCCAGGTCAAAGAAGAGCCTTGCTGTTCACTTAAATGAAATTAGATCCCTGTCAGCTTTTAGTCATACTATCATAAGTATTATTCCAGAAATATCTGGTATAGCCAGAGGCTGTAGCTGCTTTCTAGATTTCCAATACCGGCAACTGGTTAGAGAGATATTTTACACCCAAATGCTCATTTACATTTGCAGGCATAGCAGGTAAGCCTGCAGTGACAATGATGCTTTATAGCTTTATATTCAGGTGAAAGAATTACAAAATACTAACTTCCTAACAATTCCTACAGGTGATCGTATAAAATCAGTTAAAGAAAATGTTTTTGTAATTTCTGTCTGATACTTAAAACCCAAAACATACCACCCAAGAAGGATATACTTTTTACGGTTTCACTGTACTACCTTTATTGTTTTATCTCTTGTACAAATGATGCTACTATATTTTGGTTTTAGAAAGTTTTCTTCTGCAAATTTATTGCAATCAGAACACCACAACTCTGAAAATCAAACTGGTTTGAGAGAGAAGGACTAAAGAAGGTCACTAATTCTTATTTGATTCTAAATAACAGATATGTGTCCCATCATGTTATGGTATTAGTAAAGATATCTTGTAATATGTGTGGTTGTATGATGATAAGATAGACAAAAGTTAGAGAACAAGGTAGAACTCTGTGTCCTTCTGGATTGTTGCGTAAGAAATCAAGACCAAAGTCATTGCTGTTACTGCTACAGTACCTCTATTTAGATTTAACATACACTGCAGAATTTGTAATGTTGATGGGGTACATTTATTTGGAATACATAGCTTAGTGGTCACCTACCTCCATGTTAGATTGTTTTATGTTTACACTGCGATATATGGCTGTTAACAGGAACAGATATTTCAGAGGAATATTCTGCCTTATCATTTGGCTGAAATCCTTTAGATTTTGTTAAAAAGAACAGCTCTACAAAGTGAAATATTGTGAATATTTCATGATTAAAAATTTTTTCATGAGTAATTGTTTTATGTTAAATCTTTCAGCATATGTAGTTGAAAACTGGTGAATGAAACTAGGTAAAAACGAGATGGAAAGGGATTTCTCTTTTTTTTGTCTTCAAAAAAACATTAATATGAAAATACACAGAAAAATAAAAATTGTACTTTATTAGAATTAAAGCCCATATTTCCTTATTATGGGTATAATGAAGATGTTTTTAATGTGACAAGGTTTCTTTGGTAATACTTGCAATTTATGATTTGGTATGTGGCAAAGCAGCTTACACAAGGAATGCTATTAAAGAAAGCTAATGAAAGGATTGATTGTATTTGAAGTTTTCCCTAAAGAAGTTCTTTAACAAAACCAAAAATGGAAAACAGCAAACCCTAAACAGACCCAAAGCCAAGCTTTTAAGCAACTTGTGTGGGATGAGGAAGGTGTTAGAACCTATCACTGCCGTCAGGACCATATTGGCTACTTTATTCACTGGGGTGCTCTTTGAAAATAATAAAAACCCTGTCCTTTGCCTGATCCAAAGTGTCCAGTTGTCTCCAAGGCCCTTTTGATCAGGAAAAAGTCAGTGTTTCAAGCTGTGCTCTTTGTTTGTGTGGATAATTCCCAGCCTGACTGCACACGTGGTTGGCCCTTACAGCTGTGATGGCATTTAGCTGGGGAGATTTGAGAACAGGGTATCTTTTTGAAGCAGCCAGCATTTATCAAAGTAATAATTTTTTGTTTTATTTAAAACGCAGCTTTTACTTCTGAAAGCAAGCTATGGTAAAGTGCTGTTCTGGCTCATGAACCGTGCCCTGCCGCTTTCATTCTGGTCACACGCTCTTATAGGGCTCTGTAGAATTAGCTTTAATGACACCACTTTGTTATAATAAAGGTAAAAGTAATATAATGAATTGTACTGGGGTGTGGGAGTAACACCTTCATCTAGTCTACCTGTGGTTGTGTTGGCATCATGTGCAAAACTGAAG
>JBCJKH010059422.1:7814-33754 GCA_039877255.1 Loriculus beryllinus | reverse complement strand
GGGCTTGGAGCAACCTGCTCCAGTGGAAGGGGTCCCTGTCCATGGCAGGGGTTGGAGCTGGAGGAGCTTTAAGGTCCCTTTTAACACAAACCAGTCTGGGATTCTATGACACATGTGAAGAGTGGGCTCTGAACCACAACATTAACCCCTCCTTTTCCCTTAACCATAGCTAGAAAGGGGTAAAAGGATGTATTACTGGAGAGGGACAGTGCCCACTGCTCTCCGCAGGGACTGACGTCCCCTCTCGCCCTTTGCCCAGAAAAATGTCACATCCTGCACTTCACTGTGGTACCCAAACAGCAAATCCCACCACTACCACCAGCCATTGAGGCCTGTCGGATGTTATTTGTGCTCAGGCAGGGAAGTTTGCACTCAGGCTGTTAAAGCTGCAACCAGCCAGTGGCAGATGCTGCACTTGCCAGCTAAGCACCCCTCAAGAATAGCTAATAAAACCAGAGGACATTAGGCTTCACAATGCTGTATTTTAAAGATAAAGAGCCTCTGGTTGGAATCATGCTAAGATCTTTACTTTCTTGTGGACAGCTATTTGGCTGCTCTGTACCATTATCTCGAGCTGAACTGAAATAAGAGGCTGTAAAACTCTGGCTGGGATGATACACAGAGAGGTAAACGGCAGAACAGAGAAAGCAGGGAAACAATTGAGCTTGACAGAGAATTCTGGGACCATAGTTTGAGCCAGCAGTCAAAATTTCTCATGTTTAAAGCTCAAACATGCACCAACAAGAAAGCGAAGTGTTGAATGGCTTTAACAAATTTGCCTTGGGATCTTGTGTAGACCTCGATTTGGGGTTGGTTTGCCTTATTTATGGCCATTCACTTCTAACAGTTGTTGATAAAATGTTTCAAGGAATAAAAAATTAATTTAGATTTGTTTTGGCTGCTTATGGAGTTATTTTTCCCCATCTATTTTTCTTGTTTGGCCAAATTTCTACTGTAACTCTTCCAACACAAACAGTTTTGATTGCTTTTAGGATTCTGTTAGAAGCGTATCGCTCTTAGTAGTTGCTATACTGAGTCTGTTATCCCTTTAGCAACAGTCTCTCCTGCAGTAAAAGGAAATGCATTTTTTCTCTTGTCCCTTACTGTCCAGAATTACTCTTGGCTATTACAGTCTTCAATGTTTAGTATTAAATCATTTCCCTGCCAATTCATTGTAATCAAATCTTCCCCAAAGTCAATAGCAATAACATTTCTATAAGGCATCGTCTCTCTCTACCCATCAGGTGCTTTCAGTTCTTTGAATTTTCCAGTCTGAAAATAACAGATAGTGACCCGGAATAAAGAGTACAACTTGTGAAAGTCACACAAGCAACCGTGTCATTGCTCATTCTTACCCAGCCTGTGGGTCAGAGCTCTGACTGCTCCAGCCAGGTCACTCAATCATGCAGGGACTGGTATCTTCTATAGAAAAAAAGATGCAAAACAAAGAAATGAGCCACCGGCCCTACTGTGACAAGTGACACTATTTCTACTGCAATTACAGGGACCAGATGTTGACTTTGCTAAGCTGTATGTGGTGTTACACTGGGCACATCTGTGCCGCAATGCAAATATGCCACTACAACTCACAGGGTGGTACTTAAACTGGTTTAAAGGAGGTGCAGGGAGTTGCAGCACTGCAGAACAGAGCTGAGTGCTGCAAAACACATCCCAGTACTTGAGTATTTACTTGCACCACAGAGTTGTGCGTGGCTGGGTGCTGTCTCAGCTGCAGTGCCACTAGCACCCATGGTTCGGCAGTGGGGGGATGCCTGTGCAAGCTGAGGATGCTGCAGAGACCCATGTGCCTCTTGATGCGCCACCCAAAGCAGGGGTGTTCCGTAGCCTGTGGGAAAATAGACAAAGACCACTTCCTCCAGCATCCTTTTAACTGAAATCAGCTTTCAGCTGCCTCTTGGTCAGGTCCTCAGGGTTAACTTCAGTTTCATTTTCTTCTGCCTTAAGGAGGGCCAGAATCACACAGCTGAGGGTTACTCTGGAGTGGAAGGAAGCAAAATGGGTCACGGACAGAGCTAAGTTTTGACAGGCCACCTTAATTGTAAGTGTACAGCTTGCACAGAAGCCAACAGAAGTTTTGTTTGAAAGCAAACAGCACAATTAGAGCTATTTACAAACACAGATGGAGAAAATATCACAATGAATGAAAAAAGCCCCAGCTTTCCCTACGCTGTGCTAATGACACTTGCTACGCTGTAACTCCATAAATGAAAGCATAAAGGCTTATCTAAGTGAGTTTGTTCTGCCTTAAGAGGAAAAGACTCAGGAGGGGACCTCACTGCACTTGCAGCTACAAAGAGGGAGTGCAGCAAAATGGACCCAGATGCACCTCATGGGCACACAGTGAACGTGAATGGCCAAGGGTGCAACAGGGGATGTTCTGTTAGATAGAAGGGAGGAAAAATATCACCCTGAGGGCAGTTAAAGACTGGAACAGACACTGATGAGGCTGTGGGGTATTTCCTTTGAGATATTTAAAATGTGACTGGATGAGACCTTGAGCAACCCGCTCTAGCAGACCCTGCTTGCAGCAAGAGGTTGGGCTCAATGACCTCCAGAGGTCCCATCCACCTAAGTCTACAATCCTCTGGTTTTATAAAGAGCTTTTGACATCAGCCTCTAGAAACAGGAGCATCACTTAGCTAAAGCCACAGTTATTTCCAGGGAATCAGGCTGGAGTATGTATATTTTAATGCTATTGAAAGTAACAGGTATCCAGCTGGCTTGTAACTAAAAGAGCAAAGCAGAATCTAACCAAATCAATAGAGCAAACTGATATAGGAAGTCTTATTTTCTGTCTAGAAGCAGAAGTTCTGTTGAAAATTGCTTACAGATATTCTGATGAGCACTTGCTGCTGTGATGTTAAATAAGATTAACACGTGAAAAAACTGTTGTTTCATTTTCACCCATGTGAAAACTCCTGATGAGCTCTGAACTGAGATCTTCCACCTACACTGGTGTCTGCTCTGTTGTGGTCATGTGTGTTCTGGGTGATGCTGTTCCATGTGGCTGCTGCTGCTCCAGCAGAGATGTCCAAGGTATGAACCGCACATCATCGAGAGTTTTCTCTCTTGATCATGGAGCTCTCTTCAGTCTGAGGTTACTTGACTTGGCTTTAAACACTGCAAGTGCTGCTGTTAAATTCTGGAATCACTTCCACAGCTTAATGGCACTTCCTTGGTATATACATCCCTCCTCTGTGGATTTTAATGATAGCAGAGGACCTCTCAAAGTCACAAGGCAGTTGCCCATTAGGTGACTTAGCTCTGTTACTCACAACACTGATTGTGCAGTCAGTGAACTCTCTATACAGCTTGTAACTAATGAACTAAACTAACTAAAAGTCGAGATGTACCTGGCGCACCACAGTGTGAATTAGCTGTGCTTTCTCACTTTAATTTGAGCTTTGCAGGTGTGCAATAACCTCAGTGTCAGAGACGTCAGCATCACAACCCTCAATTAACTTATTATTTTGTTTCCATAGCAAGGAGCAAAATCAATGCTGATTTTGAAGATACTTTCGTTTGTCTGACCCATTGCAAAACAATAGCAGTGATCCAAAAGCACCATACACTGATGAGTGGATTTCCCCCAAGGGTGGCTTGCGTGCCCTTATACACTCAGAAGATGAAGTATGGAAGTACTCTGCAAGCACTTACCACTTGCAAGTATGGGTGACAGAGCTACATCTGTGTAAACCACAGTCATGAGTTGCATTGATTCTGATGGGTAATTTATTTCTGACTGCAAGGCAAACCCATAGAGACCAGCAGTCGATACGAATAGAAGTGGATTAGTGCAATAACACACACCTTTTGGGTCAGTGGGCAAGCAGAATAGTTATAATTCCTATTAGCTCAGATGCAGGTGGAAAAGAAAGGAGAAAGTGTCAGCTGTGGGCTGTGTGTGCTTTGTTTCTCTTCTGCTTTTTCTTTGACAGAGTTATAAAATCTGATGCTATTCTGGTTTTTTTCTTTTCTTCCTTTTTTTTTATTACACTGATGCATTTTAAACAGAGAATGGGGACATCTCAGGTCCCTATTCTCATCTCACCTTCTTCGTGCAGTGTGTAACTCCCTAATGTCTGGAAGCCTGCTCAAAACTCACTGTCAGCGTGTTCATTTCTCAAGGGACAAGACCCACAGCTAATATTCAAGACAATGCATTCCTGTTGATGAACGATATGAAGAGCTGAATCCTTTTGTCTTCATGGTTTTTCCTCTCATGTGGCCTTAATGAAGATTTTGCAATCCTGTCTCCCCAGGGCCATGTGGGTACCATCTAGTATCTGCATTTCAATATTCTCGCCTTGCCTCAAACCCCAAACTGAAATCTGAAAACCAAGAAAGAGTTTGTTTCAGGCTTCCTGAACAACATACAAACAAGTCTCTGCACAAAAGTAGAGCTTCAAACCTAAAAAGAGCCACAGCATAAAGAGGAAATACAGCCAAGCTTTGAGGGCTTTACCCTTCTAGGGGATGCTGGAGTCAAGGCATGAATCTGATGCAACTTGAAATAAAAGACTTCAACAACCAGGACAAAACCTATTTTTACAGCATCATTCCAGGTGAAGTGGATGAAACATCCCATTTTCCCTCTGCTCCACCCTCCACGCCCTCAAATATCTTTCCACCTCACAGAAGAGATTATTTGCTCCATACCAGATACATGTGAGCTTTATGGGGAGCTGTGTTAGCTCCGTGTCAAGAGCTGCTCTCCAGGGGAGAAAGGAAGGGCTTTAGATTAGCTCCCCTGTTTTGCTGTCACTCACTTAAAGAAGTGACAAGATTACCAAAAATACAGCTGGATTTTGAACCAAATCCTCTCCAGACTCTTTCTAGACATCTGTATCATTCCTTCATTTCCAAGAAAGCACAGAAGGAGCCTGACCAGCACAGCTTGCATGGCTGAGGCTTTATATGGGGCAGCTGATTTTACTGGTGTCGCAATAGGGGCTGTTCCTCCAAACCACTGCTGAGAGGAGAGATGTGAGTGATGCTCCTCACAGAAGCAGAAACCTTCAAGTCATCGTGCCCTTTCTGGCATCAATAATAACAAGTTACTCTTCAAGCACATACTGACAGATCATTTTGATCTCCAAGTGGCATTTGTGCTTTGTCAGTTAATAAATTTAAGTCCTAGGTTTGTATTCAGATAAAACCCCCAGGTTTTGTTGGTGTGAAATGAATGAGTCGACCAAGATTTGCCCCCAGTTAGACTGGTCTAACCTGAGCTTTTATGCAATTCAATTTTAAGAGGCAACTGAAATCAGCTGTAATACAGCTGGCAGAAAGTGGGTAAGAATTGCAAAGAGATGCATGGATAAATTACTGCTTTTTTCCTGGTATTTGGAAGACTGCAAATATTTAGAGCGCCACAAATGTTAGATCATCAACAAGCTCAAACTGGCCAGGTGCTAAATGCTACTCTCCCACTGGCAAAGTTAGAGGCTTTCAAACAGAAGTGATGCTGTGTGACCTCCGAGACCAGGCACTGATCCTGGCAATCAACCAGGATGTAATCCAAATAGGAAGACTATAAAGAAATAACCTGCTGGCTGAAAATTATTTATCCAAACAACTTGGTGAAGATTTATAAATAAGAAATACAATAGCACTGGCTGAAGCCGGCTTAAAAATTATCCACAATTAATAAATTGACCCATCCTACACACTGTGTTATTTTCCCTGACATTTTCACAAGCTACAAATCTTAGAACACAATTAAATGACAAGTCCAATCACTTCTTCCTTTCATGTGTATGTATATTATAGTATTTTATAGCTGTATTACAGAAAAGACTGTTTACTCACGTTGAATCTTCCCCAGCATAATTCAGAGCTCTGCTTGCCTACGAAATTACTTGTCTGCATTTTGATTAAAAGAGCAAAACCTCATTGTTCCCGTGGCAAATGAATTCAGTCCTTAAATGAAACTCATTGTCACATCCTTTTCTATGCAGCAAAGGCATTCAGCTCCTGGAATGGTTTTAACCTCTAACACAGCACTTTTGTGTCTGTATCTGATCCAGCCACGATTCATTTTTCTTTCAAAGCTTCATCAGTGTTTGGGCTCTGCACTTAGTTCTCAATGAACTGGCCATAACGCAGTAGTTACAGCTCCTGGAAAATGACACACAGTAACTCTGTCAAGCTTTTTATTAGCTTGGATAGGTCTTTTATTTTAGCAAGGCCTTTTATTACCTCAGATAGCTTTGAACTAGTCTTGAAGTGGATGAGTGAAGACCTGGAGATCCAAGTTTATATTGGGAGCCATTAATTTCTTTTTAACTGCAACTCCCTGATTATTGATAGGCTTTTGTGCTTTCCTGTCACTGCACAACACATTGTCTGAAGTGAATCAGAGCGCACAAACTTTCCCAATTACTCACTGGAGTTCGGATGGGTCATGGCAAGCAATCGGCAGAGTTCCTCTGACTTTCAGGGTGTAAAGAAGCATCTAAATCAGAAGCTAATCTGACCTTTTGTGTTCCATATTATTTGTCAGAAAACAGTGCAAGAACGTTATGGAGAAAGGAAGCATCTGGGAATCTCAGGCCGTGATTATTCTTTTGTCTATTAAACCACGAGTATGCACAAAGGCAGTTAATTTGGAGTAGTTCAGCATTCCCGTGATAACTCCATAGATCAAAATGAAGCTATCAAGCACCTACCAAAATAAAGGGGCACAACTGAGGCAGTAAAACCAGGATCAAGCTGTTCAAGTGCAGAAGCTAAAAAAAGGTTACAAGTAAATAGAATTTCACTGAAAGTGTCAAGAATATTGTGAGTTCTTCCCAAAATAGCATTCAATTCACCCTTGGCCAAGGAATACTTCTCCTCACTTGCATGCTTTCAGTCACACTCCTATGGCTTCAGCCTTTGTTAAATTGGACCTTATCTCATAATCTGGATTTCTTGAACAGATTAAATAAAAAGTCTGTTTGAGGAAATTTTGGAACATGACCAAGAAATTAATTTGGTCCCTTTTTCTAATGGAGACTTCTTCACATTATCAAAGCACTTAAATAACTCTCAGCTTTAAAGTGAAACCTCATGGCATAAGTTTTGATTGCTTCTTTTTTCTCTTTAGTAAGCCACAGTACAATTTCCTTACAAGTTCAGTTGTTCGAAGATGCTTTCTTTTTAAATTCTAAATTAAAAGGCAGCACTATTTAAAGCTTGAGTCAATTCAGACTTCCTGGTAACTTGAATCAGCCTATGACTATTACTTGATAAAGTTTAATCCTTTTATATGAATCACTCTTATTTATTGATTAAGTAAACCTTGTATCAATCAAAGATTGCTCTCATATTTAAGCTCTTTTGCCTTAGAATGATTCTTGCATTGGGCTAAAGCATGAAACATCCTGCTATGTTCTTCCTTAGATTATTTATACCATTGTGGCCTTCAGAATAAACACTCCCAGTATCACTAACACAACAGTCAGTTATGATACCCAGATGCTGTCAAGCAGTTGAATAAATGGAAATCCATGTTGCCACAAGGATCTGCTCAGCACGGGTTCAGCTGGAGACTTGGCAACAGCAACAAAGACAAGACAAATTACATTTTCCCCTTTTTCTTGGTTGCTGCTTCCGCATTGTGCCCATGGCAGCAGGGTCAAGAGCTGGACACAGCACCTGCAGAAGGTCTTCAAGAAGCTGGATGGGGATGGAAGTGTCCAGATGATGCTAAACGTTTTCCTTCCTCAGGTGCAAAAGTCAGTGATGCTTGGCAGGATTTGGTCCTCCCTGCACAGTGCCCATGATTGCAACATAAACCCTCATGGATTTGCCTTTAAACAACAAATTTGAAAAGTTTCCCTTTTCAAATGGACCCCGTTATCCAGATCTCACAGAGAGATTACACTGTCCTGCTAAAACATTCATACTGTAGGGATCAGCTAAAGTTAAATCTAAGAGGAATAGTACATTACCCCAGGATTAGACTCATATTTCAAACAGTCTGTTCACCAAGTAAGACCTCACAGTGTGAGTAATGAGAGCAGAATCAGGACCAAAGGCACCCAGGCATGAGATAGGATGAGGAGGGGACAGGAAGCATCCCAGGAGCTGTAGGGGCTATGTGGGATGAGGCTGGGTGCTCCAGGGATAGCTTTTCCTCAGCTACAGAGAGGGTACACTGCTTTGGGAATGTTGATTTCTACAAAATATTCCTTAGAAAAAAAATCTGGAAATATGGAAATATGAGAAATATGGGAATAGGGAATATGGAAATATGGGAAAAGAGCCAGTAGACTGGAAAGTTTCCACAGTTTTTTAAACCTCTCATTATGTATGTGAGTTGCAATGTGAAGGAAAAAGCCAGCATCCTTGTGCAACCTTCAATGAATCCATGGTCATTCCCTTGGGCTGGAAAGAGAAGGTCTCAGAGCATCATGAAGACCCCTTACTGCTGTTTCTCCCCTTGCCCACAGACTGACACACAGTGATAATCTGCCACCTCATAAGAAGTCAGAAATATCTGTAAAACTTCACAATGGAAATCACTGCTTGCATTCCTCCCTTTTTTACACAGCTAGCCACGAAGTCTTAATGTCAGTGTTAGGAAATTATCTTCACAATTTGCAGCCAGTGTCTGATGGACTGAGAATTTCTGTTCATATTTCTCCATATTGTTTTTGATAAAACCCCCAAAATATTCTGTTTGTTAAACAAAAATATTCTGTAGACATAGGTGCTAATTCACTTTTTCCAGTCCCTCATATATTTGCCACCTGGAAACATCTAAATGCCAGCAGGATTTGGCCTCAGGTTAGCAAGTGTTGGCAATTCATTTCTCAGAACTGCTAATAAGTTTCCCTGCCAAACAGTGATCCAGCAAAGCCTTTGAAGATCAAAAAGAATTAATTTGCTAAAGTGGTAAAAATACCCCAAATACCTGTTAATAAAATTGTATTTGACCTTGTGCACCTTTCTGCTGAGAAGACAGTTTTTACTTTATGCCAGTAGCATCCTCCATGAGATAAGTGAGAACCTTTGTTGAGTTGAGCCTGCTTGGATGCCCAGGGGCCACTCACCTGCTCTGTCACTGCCCTCATCAGCTGGACAAGGCTCATGAGTTGGGATAAGGGCAGGGAGAGATTACTCAGCAATTACCATCAGGGACAAAACAGAGAAATTAGTTTAATATATTACCAATCAAATCAGAGCAGGATAATGAGAAAAAACAAAACACCTTCCTCCCTTCCCTTCAGGCTCAAATTCACTTCCAGTTTCTCTACCCTATAATACTGTTTAACATGGGATGTAATTCTTTGCAACACATATAATAACAGGAGAAAAGTTGAGGTGATCTGAAATTTTGGGAGTAATGGAGACAACGAGGTGGGTGTATCATGTTGGTAAGACTTAGAATTAAAAGCATTGAAAAAGCTTTTGTTAAAGATAGGGGAAAGATGCAATATCTTAGATACGGCCACTGAATTAATTCAATTGCATCGACAATTCTGTAGAAACAACAGCTAAAAATGGATTATGTTTGTTTTTAAGGAATTAACTGTGTGAATAAACTCCACTTAGTTCCTGTGTTACTGGGGGAAGTTTAAAGTCAGGCTCAAAGTTTTTCTGTAGCTTGGTAACTGTGACATTAGCAGATGCTCTGAAACTGGTTTAAGATTGCTAAATGAATTATTTTTGTTGGTGTGCTTGTCTTAATCCAACGAGCAATGAAAGCAAGGCAGAGTAAATCAAAAGTGAAATGCAATATTGTACAAAGACCTCAGCATCCACAACGTGCATAGCAAAGACCATCAGTCCGCATAAACTGAGCCGTGAGTTTTATGAGACCTGAAGTAAAGGGTAATGTGACGGAGCAGGATTTTCTGTCCCAGAATTCCAGGTGCTAATTTAATTTTCACTGTGGCCTTAATGAGCAAAAAAAGTCAATCTGAACAGTATAGGGAATTCAGAGGGAGGAACTGGAGACCTGCATGCATCAATCAGATAAAATAATAATAACTCTCCCCCCCCCAGCACCAACTACTTATTTAGTTTCCATTCTTGCCAAAAAGCCTCTAAAATTAGCTTAGAGCGGTTTTGCTTTCCTGAGTCTATCAGAGCCTCTGAGACAGTGAGCGGGTAGCTTATGGGGATCCAGCTCCTCAACCCTACCAGGAGTGAGCACCGTCATAAACCTGCATAATCCCATGTAATCCAGTTTGGCAAGAGGCTGAAGGTAATCCCTTCGGGTTCACATCAAACCCAAAATTCATTGCCAAGCAACTGACTCCCCTCTTCCTACCGACACTTCCTTCATTTCTGGTCCAGACTGGCAACAGAATGAAAGCAACAGGCCAATGGGAGCTGCTGGTTTGAAAAATTCATCCAGCAACCTGCAATGTCACCAACTGGAACTAAACATGCCTGGGAAGACAAATTCCTTAACTGTTCGGTGCTGAAGGACATGGTAGGTAACATTAACTTGGCTAATTGTTGACTTGCTTAGGTAATCTAACATAATCTGCATTGATTAGATTTTGATTTCATGCTGGGTGAGTATACGGCTTCTGTGCGCTGCTTGCTTAGTTTGTGGACCGTACCAAAAAGACATCTTTATAACACGTTTAAGGCTCCGAAGCTACCAGGGAACAGCAGAGAGAGGAGGCAGCCAACTCAAGTGGTATTAAAAGGGTCATTAAACTCAGCATTGGGTAAAGGTCTTGTTTTGGGTTGCATTCAATTCGATTAAAACTGAAGTGTAAGCAAAAGGCATTCAAGAGATTCAAATGCAAAGTACAGTGTAGACTCTTGTGTGTGTAGCTATACAGATTTTATGGGCGCTCACTGGCTCTTATTCAAGCACCTTTCACAAGTCTTTCAAGACCACAAAGCCTCAGCTCATGGGCTCAATAGCACAACAGCTTAAGGGTGAATATGTTTTAATGAGTGTAAAAGGATGCCATTTCCTGAAAAAATCCTAAAAGACTGCATGAGAAGAACGGAGATAATTTTAAGCCTAATGAAATGTTATAAGTACATCATTTTTGGATCACTTTTTGGGGTTTTACTGCCATGGGGTCAAAAACTCACCCTGGAGTTTATTTAAGAGCATTTATTGCTTTGAACAAGGGAAGGAGAGGAGAGCAGAATTTGGTCTGAAGAAATTAAATCTCATATTTGATGGAGGTAGTTTATTGAAATCCAGGATTTATTGCATTTGGTGCTGCGGAGTTTTGGCACAGAAACAATGCTTTTTGCAGCACAGGAGTGTAGAAGTACTGTTCTAGCTAAAAAATGAGAAAGCTTGGATGGCTTCATGGGCCTTTAATAGGTATCAAAGTTCACAGCCTTCACCTTGAAGTCTCCAGTTGAAATTTAGATTGATTTTGACTAAAAGTCCTTTCTGTCTGACAGCTCATGGGAGGAGAGCCGCTTCATTTCATACCAAATGTGCGGCCAACAGCCCTGAGTTTATTGTCACAATCTAACAAGTCCACTGGCAGTCCCAGAGGCACCATGGACCAGTGGAACCCAATCCTGCCTGTCTGGGTCAGAGAGCAGCTGAGGTGAGGTGGGGAAAAAAAAGCAGAAACAAATCTAGGAGCATTCTAACTCTTCCATGGAAGAGCTCACAAACTGAATTGCTTGAGCCTCTCTGCAGGAGCAGAATTTACCTACTTTTTCAGGCAAGGCTGCCGGATGGCTGATGTATGATTCCATAGAGCTGAATTTTCCGGTTTGTGGGAAAGGAAAATGAGCATTTTAGGTCATGACCGCTTTGGAAAGAGGTGATTTTCTTCAGACAGTAATATACCCTTTTCTGGCCTAGGAGGGAGAAATCATCATAGGGCAATTCTGACAAATGGCAAAAATGAGATTTAGTTGTGTGCCTCAGTTATAACCCAAAATTAGATGGGATGAGCTGAGCCACATTGGCTGAGCTTGCTCCTCTGCATCTGCCGTACGACAAAGACTTTCCAATAGAGCTCCTATTACCTAATTCAATATACATTTCCCTATTTCAAATAAAACTGAAGAAGCAATGAAGCAAAGAAATAAAGCCTATATTCATCCAAATTTTAAGTTGTTTTTACTCATATCAGAGGAAAGTTCAACTACCTTTTCCAGAATAACTGACGTAGAAAAGGAATTTAAAGGACTCAGCATGTTCATGAAATGTGGATTTCAACTCTTCCTAAATAAACGTGCCAGGCTAAACGTTTGCAAACCTATCCATTCAGGAACCTGAAATGCAAACTGATTGTTCTGGCCAAACTCAGCTAAAAGTATTCGTATCATTAAGCAATAATAATCAGCTATTACACTTACATAATAATTAAGTAGTCATTGCCTATTAGTGACAATCCTAGGAAGAGAAAGTGAGGGTGAATTACGGCTGCTGGCAAAGGATGCATTCAGCTATACTGTTTTAGTTAAATCTCATGTTGGCACTGCTTCATGCATCTGTACTGTATATACAGGATATGGGAGTAAATCCAATGAAGCCACACCTGAAAACCTTGTTTTACTGCTTGGGTTACTGCAGATAATATAGTACAGAGAACCCAGCATGATAATATGGACAAAAAGCAAATATTGATAAATCAAAGTAAATTATCACCATAAGATGAGATTTTATATACATGTATTTATCTATGAATATACACATTCATTTATGATAAGGGTCTGTAGACTGATTCTTACAAAACACTGAGGAGATAGTTCTATGTTAAGGAGAAACCACATATAATTGAGGATTTAATTATTTATTATGACCTGGGGCACCTTTAAATTATAAACTTTTCACATTTGATTTTTATGGCAGAGGATATCAACCTTTTTCTCTCTGTACAAGTCCCATTGTTTCTTTACCAGCTCAGTTTTTTCCAGCTAGTGCATGGGACAGATTCTGTCCTTAGGTGATCAAAACAGCATTGATTTCAGTCAGCAAGTGACGCACGTGTACGTCTAAGGACCATGTTTTGTTCTGTATGGAACAACCACTCTCGCTTCTCTGTGTCTGTAAGTGCAATAACTGCATTGTGCCATTTAAATCAGAAACATGGAAATTACCCAAAAAGCTGAGGTATCCAATTTGTGCAGGAGAGCAGAACACCTTTGCTAGGTCAAGAAAAGTCATTATTTCCATGGCTACCAGCAATTATTAATTGCCATAATAGGTTCTTATTCAGGGAGAAGTTGTAAGGTTTGCAAAGTACATTGAATATATACTTTGTGACAAAACCATTAACTACAGAGCAAAGTTTTCAAAGTACAACTGAAACCTGAAACAAAATAGAGCTTAGCACCTCCGAGAATGGTACATGCAATGTCCTTATTCATTCATGTCTTCTGCAGTGAAAACAACACAAATATCTTGTTAAAAATCTATTCATTCCCATAATCTTCCTGGTTACCAACCCTACATAAATAGAATTATTAGATCTCCAACTCCCCTTCTTGTGGTTCCTATCGATTTCTACTACTTTATTACAAAACCTGCAGATAATCAGCACAACGCTACAGAAAATCCAGCTGTATTTGCTGGTGAGACTCTCTGCTGGGTCCCAGTCTGTCATGACTGGAAAGCCATCCCACTGAGGATGTGTCAAAACAATGAGCGTCTAAAACTGTGACAGTGGAAAGAAAGATAGCTGATCTTTATAATACATAATGCAAAGCATGAGGTCATTTAGCCTACCCTAGACGATGATTAATTTTGAATCTTCCTCACCACAAAGCTAAAAGTGTTCTAGCTTTAGGTAATAGGCATTTTTTTAAATGTTAAGGTACTTTCAGGTGTTCAAATTTGTTACCTGAGCAAAGCATCTTGATAGATGCTTGGTTTTGCTGGTCTCATTCTTCTTACTGCTTGTAATGAACTGAACTGCCAGAATTGCCGTCAGTCTGCAGCTATTATGGTGAGAAATACTCAGAAATCACTCAGATTGCAGAGGACTGCAGCAGCATCAAAGTCAGGTATAAGTTTGCCTGAAATCTCTCCATAACCAGCCCCAAGCTAATTCCCTGCTGAAATCTTGGTCAAGTTGGATAACACCTAACAAATACTGCAATAAAAGTACACACCTGCAACTGTCAGTATTGGTAATGCCCCATGAAAGAGCCAGTCAGATACATAGTACTTTGTGATGTGATTTAAACCTCTGTTAGAAAGCCATAGTTTCTCACTATAGGGGCAACAGCTATCTGAGGACCAATGGCTGTGCTATCCAGCCTTGGAAGCTTGGAGGAGCCAAGTTGTTTTTTGCTGGCTTGGCTATCTGTGTAGAGATGCTCACTATGTCACTGATTTATTATTGTCAAGAAAACAGAGTTTGAAGACTAAGAAGTTATTAAGATGTACAGGGAATCATAACGTTTGAAGACTGTGTCCCATCATTCTTTAAGAAAAAAAAATCCATACGTTCATGTAGGGTCATTGGAAAACACAGTTATACTTCTAACCCCAACCCAAGGCTGCTTTGTCTTTTTAGACTGTGAGATCACAGAGCACATAGCACCAAGTGTTCTGAATTGATGCGGTTCCTGGTATAACACAGAGAGATTTTGATAGTTACCCAGGTTTTACAATAATGACAATAATAACTAGCATCAGTAGGAGTTCTGTCTGTGAGGGTGGAGGTTAGAGTGAATATTTCTGAGCT
The DNA here is from genome assembly GCA_039877255.1 of Loriculus beryllinus. NCBI lineage: Eukaryota > Metazoa > Chordata > Aves > Psittaciformes > Psittacidae > Loriculus > Loriculus beryllinus. The sequence goes on along the minus strand of JBCJKH010059422.1, from coordinate 19,106 downwards.
ATTTACTAGTTGGAAAGGTCAACTACGTACAGCATCAGTGAGCAATTTGTATGCAATTATAGGATTAAACTTTACAGTTTCTCTACACCAAATTCCACACCACCAAAAGATGTGTTAAAAAAAAAGAGTAGTTTTCATCATTGTGGAACAAAAGCACTAAAGCACCTTGTGATCGTAATATAGAGAAAAGACACTACAGAGTGACACATCTGTCTCCCAGGTCCTGAAAGGAAATACAGTGTGCTTTGACTTATCTAGTGCTGGCTTCAGGCATTCAACCTAAACAATCATTTTAGGGTTTTACAGAAGACAATACAAAATACTGCGCAATCACAGACAACAGCTAGTGATGACAAAGAGCAAATAGAGCAGGAATCCTTTCAGTTTAACAATGTAGATAAAAGGGTATTTTTGTATTTCCAAATGATACTCAAGGCTCAGGTGTTGCAGACAATACAAAAATAATGCAATATTGCTTCCCTCCAATGCACTTTTACTTCTAGAGTTAGTTCACCTACATTGATTCACTGCTAAAGCTCATTCTCTATCAGATTCCCACACCCTTCTTGTGTGAGGTCAGTGCACAATAGAAAAATAATACTAAATTTAGGAGGAAAAATAAGTAAGGGTGTTTACGAGACTACAGCTAAAATTGCCTCCTCGCTCCATTTGGTTCTTTAAGAACAAGAAAGCAGGATTCTTTTATGCTTTGTTTCCATTGTCTGTCATATTTGATGACTTTTTTCCAGAGCAAATGTTACCTTGAAATTCTAATCAAGTATTCTGCATATTGTCTAGAGAAGATGAGAAAAAAGGGAAGGATTAAAAAACATAGGTAATACCTGGTATTCTGCTGTAATAGGCAGCTATAGCCTCCAACATTTTCATTTATAAACCATTTCCAATGGCTTCAGTGGAAGTTCTCATTAATTCTGATACCTAAGTCTCAGAAAGTTATCACCAACAAAGGTTGCTCCTCCAGGCAACACACACAGCCTTCTATTAAGTTGTGTACAGTATGAACCCAGTGCTGTTGAGTTAGAGCTGCCACACCAATGGGGCTCTTTACATTGACCTCAATGAGCCTTTGATCACCCTTTAGCATGGGACTGACCTGGGAGACAACAGCCACAAACTGATACTCATTGTTCAAATGCTATAGGGGATGTAGAACACTTGATATAAGAATATGGCATATTAATTCAGGATTTGAATATAATCGTGGTAGTAGCTCCCTAGGGAGTTTCCTATTTACCTGTTTGCTACAATTGAGTCCTCCATTAATAAATTATAAGAATCATTCTTTTAAAAATAGATTATATTTACTATCTTTATAAAGAAGTGAGTTGGACTGGAAACTGTCCAGGACCTCTTAAACTGAATCCCAGAACTGGGCACTCACTTAAAACTGGATCAACAGAATGAAATATCATAGTACCATCTACTCAGTCGTAGACTGCAAACTAGGCAGAGAGACTGCAAAATAAAGGCAAATTAAAAAAAGACAAAGGTTTGGTGTATTTTTTAGTAGCATATTCATTTTTCAGGATGAACACTGATAAAGGTCACTGATGACAGTGACTCTTTATTGACTGATCAAAGGTCATTGAAGTCAACAAAAGTTTCCAAGAAGCCTCACTCGATCCCTGGTGTCAGCTGTATGCCAGCCATTTCCTCAGAATGAGAAACTGCTTAGACTGTAGTGAGTTCGAACAGCAGCCCACAAGTTCCTTTGTTATTCCTTCACCCTATGATCCTGAGTGTAGGAGAAGGCATCTTTCAGGAGTGTGAAGCAAGAGCAGAGAAGTATGTATCGGAAAATACATCAAGTTAGTAGAAAGTTCCAGATGCCTTAGGGGCACATGAGTGGCTAAAAAATGGGACAGATATGCATTTGAAATGAAAGTAAGTATTTCCTTTTTAACTAAAGGAAGGTAAACGTGTCACCAAAGCACAACAGAACTGCAACCATCTGATTTTACAGTGATCTTTCATAGCACCAATGTTACACTCCTGCTTCTTTGACCTCCAGTGGAAAACAGCAAAATCAGACCTGAAATTTGCCTCGAGTTGGGCACGATATAACCCTGGCACTAACTGGGAATTTTAGCCAAATATCTGCGTATAGATGATAGACAGAATTGCAGTGGTGTTCTTTCAGTTTTGCGTGTCTCTTTCTCCTCTAAATGCCAACATTTTATAGGTTCTTTTTACTTTTTTATTCCTCACAAAACCACTTTCAGTCCGGCATAATTTTCCAGGCAAATTGCACACTTGTCAGATCACTTGATTAAGAGCCCCGTATTCATTACTATAAAAACCAACATGCTCGCTGAATCATTAAAAAGCAGATTGGTCAGTAATAATAATCAGTTTTCTGCTAATAAATACAGACCGGCATGCCTAATTCCGTGTCTTACTCAAATACCAACAATGAAGAATTTAACTTTTAAAAAGTCCATTACTGAATGTAATATTAGAGCATTGGTCTTAGTAAGAAGCATTCCTAGTGTCTTTAAAGGGCAGTCAGTTCATGTATTAATTATGTTACTTGAAGAGTGCATTGATTTCTTGAAAATCTCTTCATGCATAAAAGCAATTTGAATACTGTATGTGGTTAAACCCTCTCAATCAACTTGAATACAAAAAAAAGACCAGAGGCATACTTGAATTCAAGACCTAGTGTTGGCAATGAAAGCACAGTTAAATGAGTTCAGTGCATTATTCATCATTGCATGTCCGTGTGACAAATGCCGCAGGGACGCACAGCAATCCTGACCAACTCCTGGCTGGCCAGGAGAGAAGAGCTACTACAATGGGGAAAGTGGGTCACCGAACAAGGCTGCAGAAGGATATTATGTGGAAGCAGAATGTACTCTGGGAACCTCATGTGGAAATGGTGGAGAAAGATTTGCAGGGAGAGGCAGGATGGCACCACAGGGTGCTGTAGTCACATATGGGTGATACCCTCAGCAGCACAGGACTGGGCTTTGCAACTTGCTGCTTAGCTTGCACCAGTGGTCATAAGATTGATAAAAATTGTCACAGCATTAACCAACACAGCATAACTCTTTGTAGTACTTACTGATGCTGAGTGTTTTAAACAGACCTTCACAAATAAGTTGTATCAGTGAGTTAATTCCCACTTGTATCAATCATTGAGTAATGAGTATGTTAGTATATTTGCATTGTGTAACAAATCTCAGGTTGAAATTCCATGCTTATACTGTTGTCAGCTTTTGGTTGCATCTTAAATAAGATCTAGATCTGATTTTTTGATTGAATAAGATCTATTGGACATTAATTCTTCTTTTTACTGCTTTCAACCTCTGTGTTTTCCTAAAGGACAATTTTATCCTTCAGGCACAATCCTCATGCTTCTATGCAACGAAAGCTCCAAATCCCATAAAGATGTCTCCAAGGAAAGAGCTGTATCAGCCTCTCCTGCCTTTCTGGTAAACTTCTATTTATACAACAATATACACAAAGAAATCCGTCTATAATCATTTCTGACAGCACTTGACAAGGGTCAAGAGAATTTCACATTCTGGAAATAAAGAACTGCACACTGCTGGAGGTTCAACTGAAAGTACCTGGAGGTCAGGAGTGCTTCCAACAATTAGTCTGTAGAACAAGTGTGCTCTGTGAAAATCCTTTGAAAAGGAAAAAGGTCAGGAAATCTTTCCTTTTACAAGGATGATCTTGGTAGTATATAAAGAAGTTCTTGACAATGTGAACTAATGTCTATTGAACAAAGCAATAGGAGCATGATTATTGACATCCTACCAACTTCTTATAATTGCTCATTATTGCCATAATGCAGATTATTTCTTCAAAAGGAAAGTTCTCATTTTGACTTGAAAGATTTAAAGTGGTTTGCTCCCTCCACACTATCATGAATCCTTAACTCACAGGCTAAAGAAATTAAAAGGGAGAAAAAAGAAAGTGGAGTATATGGGCACACAGCAAAGAGTATGTTAATGCATGGATTCATTGTGATAGCTCTCAGAGATGCAGTCTGAAATAACAATATGAAGTTGAATATGGGCTTGTAAACCAAACAAAAACACAGACACACCCCTCCCAACACAAAACTAGCCTTACTACTAAAACACATTGCTGAAAGCAAATCCTTTGATGAGAAAATTAACATTTGAAACTGCAATTTGTTTGTCCCAGCCTAATTCGCTAAACCTGAGCAAGTGCCAAAGTTAAGAATATAAATTTCAGGAGTGTTCTTGGTTGGTGAAGTTATTTCCCTGCTCTGAAGAAGCTCCTGGTTTCTGTGTGATTTAAAATGCCACCAGAAATAAAGGAATTATCAAGGCTTGGCCTTGATGTACGAGCCTATTTAAATCCCTGGGGTGAGACTCTAAGGAGTACTCTTCCAAAACAGCCTGAACGGGATCATTAAGCAGTGCAATAATAGCTTGGAATCCGTTCCTGCAGTATAAGGATGAAGCTGTAGTGGGTGTGCTGGAAAGAGCTCCTCAATTACAGGCTTGCTGAATAGAAAGGCTAAATAGGACACAGGATACAGCAAACATTTCAAGCTGCTGAAAGGCTGCAGGTGGAACCAAGTACGCACCAAACAGATTCAGGTCAGGGTGAAAGTTAGGATACTTAAAGAGATTTGTCTTCTCAAAGGCATCCTTTGGGAAGAAGCAGTCATTCTGTGGCTGATAGTCCGAACTCTCATATCCAAAGCTAGGGTTCATGGTCCAGGACTGTTCTGTACCTCTGAATATGAAATCACCTTTACCTTTGGAAGCTCAGGAAATGTAGTGGGTTGTTTTGTTTGGTTGGTTGTTATTTCATCACATGCACTTGTGCTAACATGACTGCCCATATAAGAAGAGATGAGCAAGCACATAAGGTTTTGCAGAGCCTAGACTTGACTTTAAGAACGCATACCTAATATTATTATTCTATACCTAATATTATGAGAGAAAAATCCAAAAGAAGGGGTGTGAGAACCGCAGCTGGCTACCAACTGCAATACCTGTTAGTCAAATTGCTGCTTTCTCTTTGTCTGTACTCAAACGTGTCCTCTGATTTGCTTTACTCTCTCACTGGGTTGCTGAAACCTTTTAACAAAGGCTTGAGAAATAACCAGTAGTAAATACTGTGCTTCTACTTTGCATTTTTGGCTTGTTTGGGTTCCCAGTGATCAAGCTCATGGGCAATTGTCCAAGGCCTTCTGAAAAACTCTCCATCCAGCCCCACTAAAGCCAGTTGAGAACTCAGGATGGTCTTCAACCACCTCCTCCATTTTGTCCTCTAAAACATGAAACCCACAGAAAACTTTTTAAGAGACACCTCTTCTGATAGGTCTTTCTCTTCCTGAACAATTACTATGCAATAAACTATTTTATTGGTTTTGCTTACATACTGTATTTCTGAAAACAAAACAATAAATGCTGTAAACCCAATAAAACGTACTAGGCCAGTGTTTTATTACAAACAAGCCAATACCATACACTGCAGCATATTTTTCAGCTCAATGCACCAGGATTCTTATTGTCCAGGTGAACGTTCCTGGCTGTAAATTGCAGCAGTATAGCTCTTTTCCAGCGCACTCTAAAACTTCCTTAGGTTGATGTGCCTTAAAACATTCCTAGTCCTTGGATAAATTTATGGGGAAGATAAAGCTTGGTGGGTTTATGCCAAGGTGGTTTTAACTTTGCTAGCCACCCTGCAAGCACTCTGAGTGCAGACTGCAGGGTTCAGCTCTAAGCTCTTCAGCACCCCAGGTAGACCTTGCAGACACAGACTGCAGGGAGCTGAAATGGCAGCAGCAGGTCCAGAGATGGGCTATTTACTAACTTTGAGAGACAGTGCTCAGAGCAAGAATGCTGCATATCTTTCTAGCAATTATCATACTTACCATAGCTATGAATAAGACAAATACCAGATAAAAAAAAGACTTGTGTAAGGCTTTCCAGTATGGTTCCTCTAACTTTACCTATTCATTTTCTTCAGCCGTCACTCACTGCCCCAGAAACAAACCTCTTTGGCAAGGACTTCTCAGAGCAGCTATCCTGCATATCTAGATGGAGCACTTCTAATACGGAACTATATCATACCATAGGGCCACAGCCCTCTACAACAGCAACCTTGTCAAAACCAGCTTCACGAGGAGGGAGCATCACCTAAGGCTCATGGTCCAGAGCACACGACTCAGCTGAAACCCACTCTGCTGGTGTGGAAGCCACAACACAAACCAAAGCATGAGCATACAATCTAAATGATGGTTTCTTAAGATGCCTTTTTTTTGCTAACTCAATGTCTGCATCTGTAGAAGGGTAGAATAATAACACGCACCCATACAAAAAATAGCACAGCCATTAATTACAGCAATTTGCTCTTCTGACTGCTGAATAAAGCAAGTGGTTGATTTTTGATGATTTTACACAGTATTAATGCAGATGTTATTTTTTGCTGAAGCAATCTCCAGCTCTCTGCAGTACACATGAAGTGGCAGTAGATTACCGGAATACATTTCCTTAGCGACTGTCGGAATAATTTCATGCCCAGGAGAAAGCAGTTTTCCTAATACACCTTCAATCTTGTCAGCAGCACTTGGAGCCAGCAAGACTTGCCCGGCAGTCCCTGACAAGCACAGCAGAGCAAGAAGTTTAAAACAATCCTTTCAGGAACTCTGTGTCATGCTTTATCATGTTATGATAAAGACCAGCTCCTTTTCCTTGGCTGTTTGCTACAATAGGTGATCATCCCCAGATAATGAATTCTACATGCTTTTCCTGACAACTGTCACTCAAAATAACCAGTGACTAACCCCAACATTGAGTACAGAAACCAAAAGTACTTCAAGGCTGAAGATGACCTCTGAGATCAGATATTAATATGATTGAATTCAATACTGTAATCTATGCAGGAGACGTATTTCTTCCCCTTGCACCCTGCCATAAATCACTTCCCTGTGTATAACTGCTGCTTTGCTTAGCACGTGGCCAACCCAACCTGTGAAGTCCTTGGTGTTACCTTCCTGCTCCCATAGCATGTTATAAATGCACAGATGAATTCTAGAAAATAGGGCACACATTTACAGGAAGAAAGTTCCATTAAGAGAAAATACTTCTGGTATTAAATTTAGCCAATAATTTGCATGATCTTTTCCAATTCTCACCTTTAATTTCATCTTCCTGTTGAAAAAGGCTTAAGATCAAATAGAACTTGATCCTATTATAAGGAAATCCATCATAGGCTTGCAAGTGATCTCACTGAAGTGCAATTAGGAAGACATAAATATGATAATGAAGCTGTTACATCACATCTGCCTAGTCTGATCTTGTATGAACTTACTTTACTCATCTATTTATAAGCTTTGATGCATACGTCGTTGGAGGAAGATGCATTTATTCCTTGCCTTGGCCATTATAGCAGGAATAGCTGTTCCTGTCAGGCGCATCACAGGTAACCTTTGGGCAGCATGTCCTGAAAGCCAGCAAGGTTTCTGTGGGAAACATATTTTGGGAGCTAAAGATCTTTCCCAGTCTTTACCATTGCCTTAATCTGGGTAGTCAGTCTGACTCCCCTCTACCCAAACCTGCTCTTTCAGTATAAGACAGTGTCTTGGACTCTTGGACAGGGCAACCCCAGGCCAGCTAAGAACTCTACAGTTTGACAGCAGGATCTTAGCTGTTACCAAGTGGCCAGCAGAGAGCTAGCGCAAGCCTTGAGACACTCATGACATTTGCTGTCACTGAAAAAGCCCTGCTTGACTGATGCCTGTGACACAGATGCAAATGCAGCACCACAGTGGGAAGGTCTTGCCTGCACGGTTCTTTACAGAACTTCAAGTAAAGTGCACGCAGTTCTGCAAAGGAGAGAAATCCTCAAGGGCAAGCATGTCACTGAAGTCAACTTAAATCACATGAGTGATAACTCCCCTGGGAGAACAGCACACATCAGTCATCAGTGCTCTTGCTTAATATCCTCTGTTTTGGAATATTCCTGCTGTCAGTCATTTTGCTCATCTGCTGGGCAGCCAGGAGGATGAACGGAATTACTCTTAGCAGACTAAAGTTACGGACCATTGGCAACAGTCTCTAACAAGAACACTCAACAAGCACCTGAGATTGATAATTCATCATTTTCATTGCTTTCTTATAGATACCTGACTAAAGGTGTCGCATTAACATCCCTGGCAACTAAAATCCCCCATCTCAGAGGCATGGCATGCACGGCAGCCTTGCAGCTCATCACTTTCCTTGCACTGATGAGAGAGGTGCCTGCATTCTTGGATGACGGATGTTTTTTCCCCACTGGTTGTAACTACTGGAAAAGCTCTTTCTGGATGCAACTACTAGTGCTTAATTTTTATTACATCCTTTTATGAAAAGTACACTCTAAAGGGAGATAGTTCCACAAATGTCTTTTTCAACATGGGAAACTGAGGCTGAGAGCAATAAAATGACTCGCTCAAGGTTAGAAAAGGAGTTGCAAAGCCAGAAATAAACCCTAGATCTCCTGAGCTCAAACCTCTGTTGACAAGGCTGCCTGTTTAGATTAGTGCTTGATAAAAGACTGGGAGATTTTCCCCTGTCATCTGCACCGCAGCCTTTTTTCCCTTCAAACTCCTAAGACATTGCTCCTAAAATCATCTTAGCTCATTGCTCTTTGCACAGCAAGTTCCTCTTGGAGTCCTTCCAGTGTTATCTGCTTAAATCTATATTAAATACCATATTCTTGTCTTTACATAGGAAACTGTTCGTAATAGTTCTCATCATAGCCAACATAAAGTACATCCTGCAGTGACTCCAGTGCCAAACTGACCCACAGCCATCAGCTTTTCCCTCTCGCATCCCTAGGATTTCTTCTATTTAGCCTCACATATGTGGGGAGAAACCCCAATAAAATCTCAACAGCATCTGCTTCATCTTCCTTAAAATTTGCTCTCATCCCTCTGCTATGATGATCAGAAAGTCCAGTCCTGATCCAAGGTTTACAAGTGACAAAGTCTGCTTTAGATCTATTTAAAGAACACCACCAAAAAGACCAAAACCACCCTCTGTTTTTCTCTACATTCACTCCCACCTAAAAAGAAATACAGTCAAACCAGTGCAGACCCGTGCTACTCAACACTCACCAAACCAAGCATCTGCTCAACAAATCTTCAAGCAAAACAGCTGTGAAGTTTAGGACACAAAATTGATGTTTAATCTTGGTATGTGCTTGAGCACACAACACAGCCATGGCCCAAAGGACAGTGCCTGTCCTTTGAGGAGCATTCCTCAAAGAACCTGAGAGTCCTGCATCTTGGAAGCTCAATAGTTTCAGACTGCCAGGCCGTAACACCCTGATAAGTATCTGTTATAAAAGGAGAAAAAAGCCCTTACACGCTCCTGAATTAATATTGATTTCATGTCAATTGCTTTATATTCCCACTTACAGAGACTGCAGGTCATTGATGGAGGAGATCCTCAGAAAGCAAAATTAAAACAAACTGTCATCCAGCAGCAGTGAAAACACAAGTTTTCCTAATAAGCAATAATGATTTAGAAGACTGCAGCATCTCTGGTTACTCCATAGCATGGTAGATACATAACCCTGCTCCTCTTTCCTTCAGCAGCTCATAAATCTAGCAGGGGCTACACTTAACTTGAAGATCAAACAATCAGCGGATACTGATAAACACTGAAGCACCTTCAAAGTACATGATAGAATACCAACCTGGGCTAAGAGCAGCTTTTTTTCCTAGCAAGACCTGATGTTTGAAGTATAATGATAGATCTCCAGATTAGGTGGATCCCATAATCTTTTTAGCCCTACTTTTCTTGTATCCTGTCCTTAGCTAACAACTGCTCTCAGGATACGGCTTCTTCCCTCACACACACCTGCATCAACCACATCAAAGTCAGGTGTAACCCAGGAGAGCATCAAACCCAACACACCAAAAGTGCAGTCAGCAATGCCTTTGTACATCCAAAGTAGTTGGATCCATCTGGTGCAGTCGCTCCACAAATCTACAAAGCAAACTAATTTCACAACAGACATAGTACTCGTAGGTCTTTTCCTTTTAGAGGTGCAGTTTTCATTATGTTTCTGTTCTTCATCCTCTTTTTGGGTCCTCTGCTCTTCTCATCCTGTATTCCTCTTCTATTCCTCATTTTTACCTACCTATTTTCTCTCAGCTTTATCCCCTTACACAGCAGAGAGTGAGACTGCTTGTCCTGCTGCAGCTCTGATGTGATCTCTCTGCTGTAGCTATAAATCAGATCAAAGAATAGTTTTACAGATCACTTTGCCTTCCTTTTTTCCAAATCCCCAAACAGATTTAAGAGCATTTAACTTTCTGATTCTTTTCTTTGGACCTGATTTCATCCTTTACTCCCTCACTATGGTTGCAAGCTAATAGGAGAATAATGAGAAGGTGCTGTCAGCATTTGAGTTATACCTCAGAGTTTCCTGATGAGAAACCTCAAGCAAGCTGATGCCTATACAAAATCAAAACGGGGGCTTAGCTATCAAAGTCCCTTTGACTAGTTGAGCTCAGTTGCTGCTTTCTGAGCACCAGTCTACACCATTAGAAATATGATAGTACTTTATGGGGAACACATAGCAGAACATGAGTAAATGTCCAGCTAAATGAGGCACGGCCTCTGATAGAGTTTCACATGCCTGACTTGGATAATATGATTGATGTTCAAGTTCAGATTACTAGTGTTTGGGGAACCATCCTGTGTGCACAGAGACCTATGGTCTCTCAGTCATCCTTTCAGGTGATAGGTTCCTTGACTTTTCCAAAGCTGGACTTAGAACTCAAATCCAAACTTCAATGCAGCTGAAAGCCCACACCACTGCATAAGGCATGTCTTAATAACATTAAAGAAGCAGGAGGGAAGAGATGAGCTGGCCATCCTGTTTGCAACCTTCTCCTTTGCCCTCATTAATGTTTTATTAATATTATGACATGAAAGCAGATTTTTCTTTGTGTCTGGCATTAAATGCTGATCAATATGAATGTTTGATTCATATCTCTGTGAAAAAGACAGCAAGAGAGAACAGGAGGCAGATTGGAGATACGATTTACATGAACTTCAATAAGGCTGTTAAAACAGCAAGGCTAGTGAAATAATCAATTGGACAAGGGACTTGGCTAACAAACGAGATCTGGTCTGTGACAGCAGCTGGTTAACATTCAGTTAGGGCTCTGGAAGGAGGAACTGTGAGTTTGTGGGATTTTTTCCACCATCTTCCCTGTGAGGGTGCTGAGGCGCTGGCACAGGGTGCCCAGAGAAGCTGTGGCTGCCCCATCCCTGGCAGTGT
>JBCJKH010059419.1:0-11768 GCA_039877255.1 Loriculus beryllinus | reverse complement strand
TGCCTCAGCACCCTCACAGGAAAGAATTTCTTCCTTATATCCAATCTAAACCTCCCCTGTTTAAGCTTTAACCCATTCCCCCTTGTCCTGTCACTACAGTCCCTAACGAAGAGTCCCTCCCCAGCATCCCTATGGGTTTTGCCAGAGGACACCAGGACTGGGCCTCAAGGAGGTGAGGGCTTTGCTTTTCCCTTCTTGCCACCGTTTTAGGTGTAAGCAACAGCAACCTGTTAGGTTTTGCAGAGGCCCCTCCACATGCTGTACAATGTGTCCCTCCTTCCCTTGGCGCGGGGGGCTTGCCCTCAGCACACAGAGTGCCCGAGAGCAGCTTTGCCTTTGCGCTCGTGTCTCATTTGCTGTGTGAACATTTGTGTCACGAGTTGAGGCTGGGGGAGGTGAAACCAGCTCTTGACAGGCTGTGGATGTGCTGACACAGCACAAAGCCGAGATGCACGAGCGTGCTCTCAGCCAGATGGCTTTGGAGATGAAGGCGCGAGCTCCGCATGGGTTGGGTTCCCTTGCGCAGGAGAACCTGTTGTGAGCAAGCTCCTATCGCCATCGGTATCGTGACAGTAACCTTGTGGTGGTGATCTGAGGGAAGAACTGGTTTGTTTCCTTTGTAAGAGATTAACTGCTCAACACACTGAGTGTGTGAATGAGTTTCCATAGGAGCCCAGCCTGGTTTGGGTTGAAGGGACCTGAAAGCTCATCCAGTTCCAACCCACGGGCAGGGACACCTTCCACTAGAGCAGCTTGTTCCAAGCCCCATCCAACCTGGCCTTTGTTGTTCCCCTGTTCTCTCTTGGGTTGATTGCTCTAAATCCAAATGTTTTGCAGAAGTGTATCACTTAAATCTCATTTTCATGGAGAACATCCCTGGAAAGAGCTTGGTTTGGGTTGCACCAAAGAGCTTGGTTCTGACTTCTCTGTTTTGGTGCTGTTTGAGGAGCGGGTGCGCTTCAGCCCTACCAAAAAGCCAGGCTTTGACCTTATCAAAGTGCTGGGGTTCGGTGAGGCTGTGCTGACATTTGCAAAACAACAGCCACAAAAAGACCCCGATCGCGGTCTCTCTTAAATCTGGGATTTGGGACAAATGCGGAGCTTTTGGTCTTTGTGCTTTTTGGGGAGGAGGAATTACAAACCCATGGGATTTCCTTTTGACACCAAAGTCCTTTTGTGTGCCCCCACGACACCGTTACCATTATACCTGCCCCAGGACATCCCTTCAGAAGTTACCCACTGGGACCCATCACAACTCCCTCAGCACAGGCGTTCTCTTCCCAGCCTCCCGGCTCACCTCGGGGGTTTGTTGCCTTTCAGGAGCCAGGAGAAGAAATCTTCGGCTTCCTGCGTGCCCAGGTCCAACCTTTGGCCACTCGCAGCGGATCCTTGGGGCTCAGCTGCCCTCTTGTACCCCTCGATCATGTTGCTGGAAAGGCGAAACGGGAGGGGATCAACCGGAGATGCCACAAGAGGGGGCCCAAATGCTGCTTTTCCACAGCTCCCAGCTCCCTCCCACTCCCAGCTCCCAGCGACGGTCTCGGACCGGGAGAGGGGCGGTTGTGCTGTGTGCCCGCAGACCAGAACCATCTTTAAGGCTTGGAAACACGATGGAAAAACGAAAGCAAAAAGAACCCCAGCTCCTTATAGAATCATTGCTGCAGCCTACGGAATATACCCTCGGCTCCGCATTCTTCCGGAGCCATCCGTTGGCTGACGGCAGCTGCGAGTTTGGATCGTAGGAGCATCGGAAACCTGCACTTACTCGCTTTTCTTCTCCCTCCTGGCTAGCAACCACTCCACAAAGTTCTTCTTCAGCATGTTATCCATCGTGCGGCTGTAGTCGCTTGCCAGGGTGGCCTCGGAGTAGCGTCTCTGCAGTGGTCTGCTGCTGGGAGTCCCTACACTGACGCTGGGGTGAGAGCACAAGAGGCAGAGTCAGGCACCGACAGGGAGTACGCACTACGGGGAGCAATGCTGGTCCCTACAGCAGCAAGGGTTGGTGATCCCCGTTCATCTCTGTTGGCACAGTGGCTATTCCTGCCCTGGGAAGGGGCTAGCATCCTCCTCATCCACGTTGCTGGCTGCTCCTGCAGTGGCAGCTGAGGTTTGGCAGCTTGGGAGGAGATGAACTGTAGGTAGTTACTGATGGCCTGGAGTCGGTGTGGTTTGCCCTGCTGTATGGTTCACAGGGGATTTGGCTCTATGCTAAGGCACCAAATGGGCTCAGGTGCCTTCCTTCGGCGACCCACACACTGAGGACCAAGGAAGCCTGTTCCTGTGTCCCCAAGAGGTTCAGGTGTGGAAGGCAGGAGACAAGAGCTGACCTTGAGACCAGCACAGACCTGGCAAGTGTCGACATAGGACTAGCATGTGGGATTGCAGCAACTCCTACTGCTCTAACAAGGATTCTTTCGGATCACCCGGGGTGGTAGTTGGAAATTCCATAGCAGGAGTCGGGGAAGTCTCTATTATATCCCTGCTTTATGCAACTGGTCATATTTTCAGAAGCTTCCAAATACTGGCTGCCTCCAGCCTCACTCATGTGAGATGATTACATCTGGCTTCTAGTTCTCAGCCAACCTTCTTCTCTTCCTGGTTTACTTCCAGCTTGTTTCCCCTAACCTAGAGCCATGAAATTTATAGGGAAAACTTGGGAGTTCCTGGCTCTGCCTCAAAGGCTCAAGCCTTTATTTTGATATCTCTCTTATCATTTGCTTATCTCTGTATGCTTGGCTGTCTCTATTATCTGACATCTACCTCAGGACTCATGTTCTCACCTACTTCTCAGGATGCCAATGGAAAGAGTCCATTTGCCTCCAGAGAGGAGCTGGAAAAGGCTCAAATACACCGTGAGCTTTCCAAAACACTTACCCCGAGACGGTCTCTTCCATCAAAACAAAGCCCAGGGAAGCGAGGAGCAGAGAGAGAACCTTGAAAGACATCATTTTCTCCGCTGGTTTCTCTGTCCAAAAGCAGAGGGGACAAGGGGACAAGTGACAGGATGCTGAACCCGGAGGGACGGGTGGTGCTGGGCACGTGCCTCTGCTTGTAAATGTGTCTCAGCCCCTGTGCTTCAAGCAGCCTTCTCCATCCTACAAAGCCCTCTTCTGCCGTTCCCCGTTAAATTCCTTTTTCAATGCCAATTCTCTTTCCCACCGTGGTGTCTTTTACTGTTGGTCCCCTATACTTTGACTGTAACCATCAAATTCATTGTGGGTCGCACATTCCTGGAGTCAAGGGCTTTGTCTTCCCCCATGTTTACAAGCTGACCCTGTGGGTACCTCATTGTGCTTGAAGGGTTGATTCAAGCTTGAGTATGTGAACGGGAACGTAGATTGGATCAGGCAATTCAGCAGCCCATGGCATCCTGCTTATCCCGCACTGTGGTTCTGCTGGATTTAGGAGCCTGAGCTAATGTCTAGAAGGGTTTCTGCTGGGATGGATAAAGCTTTAGGTAGGGACTGGAGCCAGAGTCGGTGAGTATCAGATATGAAAAATATCCCATGGACAGCATCAGGATTGGATTCCAAGATTTATTAGTTTCAAGCTGTTCCTGGTCCTCACATCCACAGTTCAGCTCCGTAGCCCTTGGACATTTGAGCTCTTTTAATTACTATTCCAGCTCTGCACACTCCATACAGAAATGGTTTTGATCTTGGCTCACAGATCTATTTTGTTGTTCCTCACCTCACTCTTTGTTATAGCTCTTTCTGGAAACAGCATTGCAAGGGAGAGCTGCTGTTAACAGGAATAGTTCAGCAGCAAAAAGACAAGGTCTCTATCAGGACTCACGTATCCATCCTTCAAAACTGTATTCATATGTTGATAGAACTTTATTCCTCTAAGCTGTTATTTATACTCTTAAAGCAGCCCAATTCTTGTTTTGGACAGAGAGAATGTGCAAGTTTGGATGTTGTTTGGAATTGTGGCATTCTTTTCCTTCTGGAAAACTGTGACATCTTTTACTCATGTTTTCAGCCCTTCCTATTAAGAGAGAAAACTGCTTGCTGTGCTCCATTCTCAGCTACAGCAAGCTCTGAGGACTGCTCTTAAGAGCAAGGGTGTAAGACTGAACACTGGCAAAGTCTCTTAAAGCCATAAAAGACAAATCAGTGCAGAGTGTGTTAACAGCAGAGTAAATCCCATTAGACAAAAAGCTGAGGAATATTTTAAATGAGAATGGGGGAAAAAAATGATGATTCAATAACTGAGATTTCCTCCTCTTATTTGCTTTTTGTTTCTTCTCTTGGTGGTAGAACTATGGGTATAAAGATGCATCTGAAAATAGGGAAGTTGTGCAAGGATACTGTGATGCTGGAAGGTGATTATTGGTGATGCTGGGAGAGCAGAATTGACCCCAAAAGGGAGGAAAAGCAGAATGCATTTGCAAAGAATATTGTCAAACCATTTTGGAATTAATAGAGGACCCCTTTGCCCGGGTGGGACTGATCTGGATCATGGAGTTTGCTGCAATACATATGCTGCTTTGATCCTATAATTTGGCTTCTTCACAAAGGGAGGTGCAACTGGTGGGATCTTTACAACACAAAGGTCTTCCTGCCCCCTGTGCAATCCTATCTGCCCTGGAAGAAGCATTATCCCTGTTTATCCGTAGCTGGGAGGTCCCAAACAGCAACTAAGAACCAATTTCTCCTTATTTCCCTGCTTAGGTGCAGATCCCAGCCTGCTGCTTGCCGTGGACTGACCATTCCTCTGGAATAACAGCATTTCCCTTTGCAACCCAACACATCCATTGCTGCAGAACCAAAGGTACGAGCTGCTCCTGCTCTGCTGCTGCCTGACACGCTCTAACACTGTTCACTCCCACAGCTACCTTAGGAAAGAAAACACATTCAGAAGAGAGACCGACGCAGAGCTTCTTACCTTGCTCCGTCTCTGAAGCTGCCCAGAGGATCTCAGCTGGTTCTGGTGCTGAGGAGACCCTTCAGAGTTTTTATATCCGTTCACTGTGCAGGACCAAACCCACTTGCATGAGGTAAACAGGAAATCAAGCACCTAATCGATGTAATTCAAATCCATTTAGAGCTGCTTCATTAAGTCTATTGACCTACAGAGCAGGAAAATAACCTTTTAAAATATGTTGACATTAATGGCAATTAAACATGGCTATATCACGAAATCGAGAGCAAATATGGATTGGGTGTAATACATGTGGCATTAGTCTAAACCTTAATTCCATATAGCACCCCCTTCCCACGGTAAAAACCTCCTTAACTTCTACTTTTTCCTTTGGCAGTGTAAGTGCTATCTTGGAGAGTTCCAACCTGCTCCTCCTTTACCTCACAGGAGGAATAACTTTACTAAACTCGATAGCTCCCATCACGGTCATCTTTGTCACTATTGAGTCTGAGCATCATGAGCAGCCCTTTGTACGACCCCCCAGACACTGAAAACAGCATCTGTCCCCCAAAATGTGTGCTCCAAGAGGGGAAAACTGGGGATGGACAGTGGCAGACAGGAAACCAGTAGGAAACAGGCAGGCAGGAGGGTGGTGGCACAGCAGCAGCCTGTGTGGGGTGAAGGGCAGCAGCTGGAGCTGAGCACCCATTGGGGCTTCTCCTGTCCTGAGTGAGTGATGTAGTGTTTCCCTGCGGCTCTGCAGCTGCTGGGGACATGGGTCAGTGAAGCCACCACCTCACCCTGCCCTTGCACAGCTGGATCCAGGAAAGCAGATGTTCCACAGATGTTAACTGTGCCATCAAAGTACAAGGGGTAAATCCACTTCCATCAGCTCCGCTGTGACTGCGTGCATGGTAAGATACCTCCCCGGTGCCTGACCTGCCCCGCTTCCCCTGGGTCTCTCTGAGAGAACTGGTTCCATTACATTTTAACACGGAAATCCTGGTCAGGGAACCGGTCTAGGATTCCCATCATCCCCAGCTCCAACCTGAAGGAGCAGAGCAGGATGATGTCGGTGCCTGCCTGGCCCCCAAGCTGAGCCCTGCTCTCACTGCTGGAGCTCAGCAGTGCCCGCGGCGGCGAGGGCAGAGCTCGTTCCCGTCCTTGCTCACTTCCCTGGAGCGCTCTGAGCTCTGCAGGTTACCCACGTTACAGCCCTCCCCTCGGCTCCATCAGCCTGGGATTCTTCCCTGCCGTGGAGCTCAGCAGAGCTCCTCAGAGCAGGAACCCTCCCCACCTGGCTGTAGGCGGGATGTGCGTGTGCATCCTGCCAGGTTTGTGCTGGCTCAGCTGCCCTGGGGATTCGTGTGGGTAAGAGCAGGATTTCGGGATGACAAGGGCTGAGCAAGAAGCAGCCCTTCATGGAACTGCAGTAATCACGGCAAAACTGAAGCGTCGGTGGTTGCGGCGTGGGAGAGGGTTTCGCTGCGCTGGCGCAGTGCCCTGGGGGATCTGGTCCTGAGCACGTGCAGGAATCCAGCGGGATGAGGTACTCGTCTCCACGTCAAGGCTCCATTTGGCACTGCCTTCCCACAAGCGGTGGGGTTTTTCTGCTCTGCTGAGTAGTTCTGCAGGGACACGGTGTCAGACGCGGGCTGCTTTCAACCTGTGCTCCTGCACCGGGAGCCTGCAGAGCACAGAATGAGCCTCATCCTGCTCAGCCCGGGGTGGGCAGTGGTGAGTTCTTGCCTGCCCTGTGGTTGTACAACCAGCAGACTGTTGCATCTCTATTGCATTAAGGTGAAGGCTCAGAAGGACGTTATTAGTGTCGATTAAGAGTTTGGGGCTATTAGGGAGTAATTACTACTTTCACAGGAACTATTTAACATGTGGCTTAGTCCCTTAGCTAGCAGCACATGAGCATGCCAGGGTCTCCACAAGCTTTTCCCCCATGCACGCACGTCGTGCCTGCTGTAATAAATGATGTACTATAATAGTTATATTATAGGAACCAATTTACACTCCTAGCGCAGTTGCTAATCAATAAAATGGAATAGTTTATCCCCATGTCTTTATTATATGTATTCTGGGTGCTTTGCTCCCAGCCAACCCAGATATCTTGTTTCTCCAAAGTGCAACCTATTTGTTTTCCTCTCATTAAGTGCCTCTGTAGGATATAAAGTTAATAGAGTGAAATAAATATCCAGCAACATTAAATGCTGACCCAGGGTTCACGGTTACGGTTATTTCAGGGCATCTGCTCACGATGTGGTTTGGACAACAGCGTCACTCCAGGATTTCAAACAACCCACCCCAGATGCAAGCTTGGGTCTGGGAAGCCATGGGTGAGATGCTGACCTGGAGAAGGGCCCCATGCCCGCATCTGCTTCCTCCGGGGTAATGGGAGCTGTAATCAATGATGCAAACCTTGCTCTCCTCCAGCCTCAGCCCATCACAGCATCACCCTCACCGTGTTATCTGTGCTCTGGTGCCTTCTCTGATAACACAAGTCATTGCACAAGCTTCAGCTGGGTCCCTGCTTGGGCCAGGGGAGGTTTGAGCTTCGGTTTCACCCAGCCACAAGTGAACATGGGAGCTGGGGCTGCCCTGCTTCCTCCTGCCCTGCCTGAGCCAGCTCTGCTCTTCACAGCAGACCTGACTTGAGGAGTTGGTGTTTCAGGAATTCGGGAATGCGTTGGGAAGGTCACAGCTGCGTGGCTGGAACGGTTCTGCTCTGCTTTGAGACACCGAAACATCTCAAGGGCAACTCTGATTACCAAGCATTTCGAGTATTGGATGTCCCTGTAATCACGGAAAATAGGGCTTGAAGTGACCTAAAGAGGTCACCCATTCCTGCCCCTGCTCCCAGACAGCCTCAGCTCTGCTCAGCTCGCTCTGATCCATTCCCAAAAGCTTTTGGAAATGAAAAGGCTGCAAACTCCCCAGGACATTTCTTGTGTCTTGCTCTAACCTCTCTCCTCCAATGGCACAGCTCTCACCTCTCCCCTCTTCCCGGTGAATGGAGTGAGTAAGAGTTTCCCTTTCCCACTGGAGCAGTGCTCTTTGGTTGCTGCTTTGCGTGGCACAGCTCAGGGCACCTCAGCTCTGCCAGAGGTGGATTCAGGTGTTGCACGTCCCATGTGAATACTTCACTTTCAGCTCTGGTTTGGGTGCAGGCATCGAGCTGCTCCGAGGCTCCCATTTGTAACTGGCCGTAATGCATCGGTGTTAGGATTTGCTCTGCTCCTCAAAGCCCAGGGAGAGAGGAAGGAGGGACTGGGAAGCTTTTCACTCCCATCCTCCCCCTGAAATCACGGGCACTGGAGCATCACTCAAACCCTGGTCCTGATCTGGGGCTGATCCTGAAGGCACAGAACCTCAAAGCTTTCCTTGGGAGCTCGTTTCTCTCCTTAAACCACCAGCAGTGCTCGCAGAGGAGCATGGAGTGCTCTCGAGTGCAGGAGTGATGGGCTGGATGGGTTTACAGAGCATCTTCAGAGTGCCAAGCACTGCTTCATCCTCTCTTGTGGGTCCAGACCTGTTTCCCTTCCAGTGTGGTGGGAATGGAGTAGGTCTTTTCACAATGGCAAAATACCAGGTATGTGCTTAAATGCCAACACTCCCTTCTAACAGCAACCAAACCCTAGCGCTTTTTAAGGCTCTGGTGCTTGTTCATGATGAATTCATTCAGCTCACTGGGGTGGCTCTTGGAGCTTCCTACTCACGAATTCTTTGGGTGGCAAAAGAAAACCCACAACAACGAAAAATGGGAACCACAAAGCATGGGGAACGTGGATTTCTCTTTGCTGCCTGCTCTGCTTGCTCCTGAGATGCTCGTCTTAACCCCCAGGAGCAGCGACCTACAGGTCAGAAACTGCTGGAATACGAAGCCCACCACAGCACCTGTAGCATCCATGTAGGGAAGATTTATTGGGACCACTGAGCTGCATGACCACAACCTTTCCCTCTGTGCAGTGACAGCATCACCGCTTGTGGAAGCTGCAGGGATGACCTGGACTCACTCTAGCATCAAACCTGCCTGTTTCAATGACACCTCCTCCATCCACCCCTTAGCACTTTGCCTGGTGGCAGCTGTCCTGATGTGAAAACCATCCTTTATTCCCCCCCGTCGAGCAATGATGGAGCCAGAAGCAACCAGCTGGGGAGATGAGAGCGGTGGAGCTGCGGGAATGGAGAGGGAATAATCAGTCCTGCTCCATACCAGCAGGACAAGAAACCAGAGATCCCAGCCCACGGCAAGGCGCCTGCCCAAGTGGCTGGGTCAGTAATGTGGGATTAGTTCTACCTCGTGCCCTCACTGCTCTCCTAACATCACCCTCCTGGCAGCCCAGCGGTGGGGTTTGGCTCCAGGTTGCCATTGTGAAATGAGCTTTGTGTTTTAAGGTGCTGGGTTTAGTGGTGCTGGGCACTTTCCCACCTCCCGGAATACGCTTGTTTTGGGTAGAGAGAATTAGGCAAGGCTGGTATCAGCTGCTGAGCCTTTCGTTACCTCCTGCTGCAGGGATGAGAAACGGTGAGAGCTGGAGAGCCCCCTGCTTTTCATGGGGGTTTAAATATTACAGGGCCCCCGAATTTGTGCTCGTGGAGCATAAATCTGCTACAAATGCGTTTGTTTCAGACTGGGGGAAATGTGCTCCAAATACCTACAGTTCTGCAAGGAAAATGTCTCATCTGTGCCTGCGAAGGGCTGCAGATGTGTGGAGGGGGGTTCAAAAGAGCAGCTCCCACTTGCAATAAGGTCAGGGGGAGTTCAGCGATGGCAGGATTCATCCCCCACGATGCTCTCTCAACAAGCAGCTTGGTGTAGTTTGTCTTTGTACCAAGAGCAGAGCTTTCTCCCACCATCCATAGGGGAAAGGGCTGCTCCCAAACTGCTCCCATTGATCTTTTTGATGCAGTAAAATTAAATGGACAGGTTAGAAAGGTCTGGTCCAAAGAAGTGGTGGCACGTTCATTTCTGGGGGGAAAAACTGGGAAAGGAAAAGGATTATCTGAACAACCACATTGCAGGGCTCGTCCTGGGAAGCATTTTCCTTGTCTCAGATTTAGAGTTTACCCCTTCCCCAAAAGGAGAGCCACCCCCAAATGAACCATTTCCATTGTGTGTGTGTGGGGGGAAGATGAATCCACGCAAAGCACCTTTTTGTGGGCGCAATCTGAACATTCCTCTCTGTGCTGGTGAAGCCCAAAGGAGAATGCAGGACCTGGGAAGTGCCCCCAGCCCCACGTGGAGCTCTGGAGGGAGCTCAGGGACTGCAAAGCAGCAGATGTAGAGGAGAAGCCAAAAGCTGCTTGGTTGGGGGTTTCGGTTGGGGTTGTTTGAAAGAGACTGCAGCTTTTTAGTACCAGAACGAAAGGATTTCTCAAGATGGGAGCGCATTTTGGAGGCAGGGTTTATTGCACCGTCTGCTTTGTTTTTAACTGGAGCACCCATTCAGGGAGCAGGCAGATCATGGAGCCAGTTGCAGGTTTAACCGTTTCCATCTTCAGCTCTGCTGCATCGGAACCTCCTCCCCCCCCTCCAGGGAGCAGAAGGGCATTTCCCATCCCTCAGCCCCTTCCTGGGCTGGGGATGTGCCTGTGCCCCTGAGCTCCAGCAGAACATCCCTTACCCACCAGGAGGATGCTGCAAAGGCACAGAGGAGCAGGGGTTGCCACTGCCCTCCCTCGAGGCTTGATTTGGTTTTAAAGCAAACTCTTCATTTCACAGCAAGTTTGATTTGTAACAGATTCGTCAACAGGAGCTTTAATCAATTGGATCTTCTGCGATAGGAGAGGCTTTTTCCAGCCTGGAATATTTTCCACAGACGAAAAACTGAACAAAAGGTGCTTTAAACTGGGATTCCACTTAAGGAAAAGGAAATATTTCCCAACTGTAACCCTCACTCTTCTTACCCTGTTGCATTCTCACCTCTGTTCTAAGGACAGGCTTGCTCCATTGTCCAATTGTTTCTGCTTGTTGAGATTGGATTGAAAGAGATTCCAGGAAAACAAAATTTTGGGTTTTTTTTCTTGATGACCTGTGAATTTTCCTGAAAACTTCCAGATTTATTAAATAGGAATTCCTAGAGATTTCTAAACTTCCCCAAATGAGGCTTTATCAGAGCTCCTGAGGTTTCTGAGTGCAGCTTTAACGTTGTCCAAATGAAAGAGTGCTTAAAATCAAAGCAACCCCCAAACAAACAAATTGAGGAAGGATTCAAGCCAGAGGTGGCAGAACAAGAGCAGAGCAGAATCTGCCCTTGTTTCCTGCTAATCTGTCCTAAAACCTGGTTCTGTTTCAGCCCTGTTCTGCCCCAGAGCCACAGCACTTCACAGGTGGCAGTAATTAAACCCCTTGGTATCAAACCCCCATTGCAGTGCAATCCTTGCTGCCTTGTTCACCACCCAGCTTCAACCTTCTCCCTTCAGAGGCTTCCCCAATCTCCTAAGTGGCAGCAAAACCGACTGGAATTTGTAGGGAAATTGTAAGAACTCCTTAGGACCATTTCTGCCTGATTCAGAGCTTTTCAGTCTTTAAAAACAACCCCCAAACCTTTGCCCCAATCAGATTTGCTGCATTCAAGCAGAAGCAGCTCCGCATCGATGGGAGAGCGGGGCAGGGACGCTTGGAAACGAAAAGAAATCGGCTCTTGAGAGTGATCTTGGAAACTCCCAACGCAATGGGAGGAAATCCTGGGAGAGCAAAAAGGCCACGGAGGGGTTTAGGAGCGGCAGTGCTGGGGTGCAAGCTGCTGCTCAGCCCTTCCCTGCTCTAGGAATCCAACCCACTTGCTGGTATACCCACATAGCTCTCGCTCCTCGCTATTTCTCTACAAGTCCATTTGAATCCATTTTGGCTTTCTCGGCTGAGCAGCAGTCTTGAGCACGAACGTTTGAACTCT